>JASANU010000623.1:0-12047 GCA_030849675.1 Trypanosoma platydactyli | reverse complement strand
CAAATTTCATATCTTCTCAAGGCGTTTCGCAGCTTCATGACTTAATAAGCCCGATGATATATTCGTTACTCAACGCCGCAACGTTTACCTGCTGCAAAGGTATTACACCCTCCTCTTCTGGTATTGACAGTCGCATTCAACAAGCACGTCACGTGATGGTAGCTGCCATGGTACATATATTTTTATAATGTTCCTCCTGCCTTATCCAAGGCTCTTCATTAGCAATCTGCTTCACAGTATATTTAGCACAGTAGACACCTTTGTTGACAAGGCTGTGCATTTCCCGAGATATCTCAATCTCATCGTATTCTGTGGCAAATCTTGAAGATCCACGTGGCGCGCTAACGGCGCAATCGCGTGCGGATCCGATCCGTGTTGCATTACCAACATCACTGCATGCCTTCATGCTCCACGTTTTATGAAGTACGCAGAGGCATCTCGGGATTTAAGCATGCCTCCCATTTCTTTTTTTTCTTTCCGTCGTAAGATCCGTCATGCAATCGCCCGTCCCTGATGGTTCGTAGAGAGTACCTAATGTCGTAAGCGTTCTTTCCGTATAATGAGATATACCTCGCGCCCACGGTATGGGTCCGCCTTGAAAGTTTTCGGTGTGACACCCCAATCCAGCAGGACCGATCCGTCGCCCATGAGTTAAAAATCACGCGTTGTTGGCGTGTATATAGTTCTGCCCATCGACTCGCCGTTATCCAGGCTAGCCTAAACACACTCTTCTCCTTCCTGTTGACACGCTGGTGAATTATTTCGTTCATCTTCTCTTTACATTACAGTCTGGCCTGTTTTATTGTGGTTCATGAAACTATCTTCAATAATCACATGATGTGCATATCCGTTAGAGATCTGTCTATGCTCATCACACTGCGCAACATTCGTGCGTATTGCAGTCGTGTCGTGGGCGCTACCTCCCTTGACGTAGCAAAGCATATCGCACTCTCTTCGTTCATTTGCCTTCTGTGCATCTGGCAAAGCGTCTCAAACTTCCATGCCACCGAGAGCCGTTGCTGCCACTCCAAAAGCACCAACATTTCCCTCGCCACCTCGTTGGCCTTCCTCAAGTATGCGGCGCATATTGATGTAGTGGGCGGGTTGGTGTACAACGGTCGAGCCTCGATGATGGACGTAATTGAACTCATTGCTCCACGGCTACGACACGCCATACGTAGTAGGGGATACACTTTCATCTCTTGTGTCTGCAGAGCTACGCGGTGTGGTGGTGGTATTGGGGATGCCACCGGTCTCACTCATTGTGGCCTGGCACCCCCGTGTAGTTTTTTTTTTGCTTTTAGAAGGATGTGGTTCATATTGTCCCTTAAATTTATAGCCCCCCTTACCGATCTTTTGGCTTTTGGTCGCATCGTGGTCTAACGTTTTGCGTAACTGGCTACTCTTCGCTGGTTTTCGGTCATTACGTTCCAACATAGGAGGGGGATGTGAGCCAAAGTGTCCGCCTTATTCGGGACTGCATTAATCTTAGCACTCACCTTTGCGAGTAGTGTATTAAAGTGTGCCGCTGCAGCAAGAGGCACTCGAAAGTTATGCAGCGCCGCCCTCCCCATGTGCAGTAGAGAAGAAGTGGGTGGGATACTAATTTCAATCATCTTCATCTACTCACGCAGCATTCCACACGTTTTTTTTTGTTGTTGTGGTTGTGTTTTTTTTTTTTTTTGGGGGGGGGGGAGTATAAAGACATAGTGCATAAAAAATTATGTCTCGCGAAGTGCCAAAACAAATGTGGGGCTTTTCTCCCCTTTGTAAGAAAGGGATTCATGTTACCACGTCAAAAATCATACATTCCTCCGCATGCCTCCCCGGTTCATTGTCATCCCATAGCGGTGGTGGAGGTAAATTGTATGTAAAAATGAACCGTTTGCCACCAAATCATTTGGTACTTTCCGTTTGAGTCGGCAGGTGCCGAACGTACGTGTTTTACATCCCGATTTTCCTGCAGAGAAGTTAATCCCTCTCGTGGATTGACGCGACTTGATCTTATCGCTTGCGGGGGCTTTTTTTGCACTTGCTCTTTGTACGTGAAAAAGTTATTCAACTGTGATTGGGGAAGCGTCGTAGCTTCTTGTAAGAAGTGCCGTTGTGCTAAACAGGCCTACTCGCGTGGCTGAATATCTTGACTTGCTTCGGTGGAACTTGCTGTCAAAACTCAGCCGATTTCACGTTAATCTCTTCCACTGTTGCTTCATAATCACAGTGACGATTTTCTTTTTTTTTTTTTTGCTTTGTGAGGAGCACCTTCTTCTTGTCACAATACTCGCGAACTGCGTGCATCAAAGTACCTAACTCTTTGACCACCGAATTCGGAGTATTAGGTGGGCGCAGGTCAACTACGTGATTGCGGAGAGTCAAGTCTGTCCACCGTTGCCATTGCTTACCCTCATTAGGGATCGACTCCGAATGAGGAGTCGAAGCGGTGGTTTCCATTAAGAACCCATCGGGTTGCGTATAGATGAATGGAATATTAACTTGCCCATGCCGTCGTATATGCTCATTCAATCTGACTTCCCATTGGTCATACATTGGCCATCGGAATATAGGACCAAAGCCATCGGTACAAATGGAAGTGCAATGCACACTTAAATACCCTTCAAACCCCTCCCCCGAAGAGCGACTGAAGATGTCTCTAGCAATGAAGAGAATATATATATATATATATATATATATATATATATATATATGTATATGTACGAAGAGTGAATAGAAAATGTGAGGGAGCAAAGGGATTGCAGCACTAAACAACCATGTGACAAGCTACTTCATTATGTCGCCGTAAATCAGCTAATTTCAACGCACGCAAAGACGGTAGTGGCCACTTTACGGAAGACTGTTGTTGAGTGCTGAATCTCACATCCTCTTTCACGCCCAATGATGTTGCGGCATCATTTGCGGAGAATGCAGCATCCCCTTTTTCCTTACATCTTCGTACTGGCGTGGCAAGTCGATCAAACAGTTCCACTTTTTCCTTCCGTGTCAGCCGTTGTACATGCCTGCTACGCCTCTCACATAAGTGCTGCTGTCGTTGCCCTTTCGGTTGTCCTGAAAAAAGTATCATTGACATCTCATCTTTGCGTATTCTCTCCACCTCATTTCGTTGCAGCATCTCCTGCTTCAGATGGTGTCGCTCAGCATCATCGTAAAGACTCTTAAATACCTCAGCAGCGTCGTCAAGAGCATCCGCATGAAGGGCGCCGCCGCAAGTGGAGGTGGGCCGTCGTCTAGAGGATGAAACTTTGGGGCAATCATCGGGCCCATTCTCTTGAATAAGATATTTCGGTCCTCTCTCTCTCGCACTGCGAACCAGCTCCTGCTTGTCTTCCTGCGTACCAGCATGTGCAAAGAGCTTCTCGAAAATACTCGGAGAATCGCGGCAGCGCGGTGGCGACGACAACGTTGAAAAGCCTCTCACTACCATTTCGTTCCGTACCTTTTTCTCCCCAGTCGTTGGTGCTCGCGACTGAAACGACGACAACGACGATGTGGCATGTTCTTGGACAGGGTCAATTGTCTGCAGTGGTGCGCACTTCTGCACATCATGCCACCCTTTCTTCACTGCTAATTCCGCAGACCGTGCCGGCAACGAAGAGCATAAGAGTCGAGAATCTGAGTAACCCGTAGATGACGAGACCTTGCCGAGCCAAGTGTCGCTAAAGCGCCGCAACGGGGTGTAACTGATGGCCAAATTGTCCCTTTTCATGTCTTCATTATTGTAGAAAGATGTAAGAGGTTGAATCGCCGTCTGCTTTTTCCTCCAGATCGATAGAAAGCACCCCGTCGCTTCGCCAACACACGCAAGTGTTCATGCTGCGCAGGCCATTCATCGGTGTCTGCTCCAATACGATAGCACACCTTCAGCGTAAAACAAACAAACAAAAAAAAAAAGAGCTGCAGTGAGCCATGTGACTCCATGAAGCAGCAGGAGAAAAAAAAAAAAAGAAGGATCTACTTGTTAAATATATATATATATATATATATATATATATATATATATATATACATTCGTTAAAATGACTAAAGCATTCAACAAATAAACAGAGGACACAACAAAGCCGTATAAGCGGAGGGTCTCTTCTCTGATACCTGCGGTGATAATATCAGGCATTAACGCAACCATTCAAACGACACTCACAGACCCTCTAGAGACCTCATGAATGCTCGACGGCAGTAGTGTTGGCCCCGAAGCCCACCTCGATACGGCTAAGTCGATCATAACGCTGCTGCACACGTAGCTCTGAGTACCGTCGTATTCGACGCAATAAGAAGTAGCTCAAAACACACACCAACATCATTATTAGTTCAAAGACTACAAACGGAAGGCTCGTCCGCTGTACCTCTGTGCCATACAGACAACTATACGCTTCTTTCTGGTTTCCAGTTACAGCTGAGAGCTTCATGAGGGAAAAAGGATAGAGAACGCGCGCGCGTGTTTGCGTGTGTATGGCCTCCAGCACGTCACTTCCACGTGAGCTAAAAGGAAACTTGCGCTCCCCGTTACTCACTTCTCCTCGTTGGGTGGAGGCCTGAAGATCTCCTCGGAACAACCCCCACAAATAACAAAAGTACAATACAGGAGAAAAAGCAACCCTACCCAGCACTCAGGTTAGACGAAACAAAAACAAGAGCAACAAAGACGTGTGAGCCAGAATCAATATAGCAGGACCATGTGCAGAGCGCAAAGAAGCAACACCTAAGAAAGTGACCATTAAAAAGTTTTTTTTTTAAAAAAAAGGGGAAGCGAGAAAAGTATGTAACGAAGCGCAAGCAAGCCGCAGAGGCATTTGCAGCAGCACCACTTTACATACATGTATATAACGCGGAAGAGACGGGACGAAAGACCAGAGGCGAGTATGGCTCACTTACACACACACACGTAGAGAGAGAAAGAGAGAAGAAATTTTTCTTTAAGGTTCTGCTTCTCTCTTTCCCACTCCTCTTCTTCCACCATTTTCCTCAACGCGCATGGCGCGCTTCTCCGGGAAAGAACAAAAGAAATGGGATCATGAAGGTGTTTCACCGCTGCAGGCGCGACCTCCTCCAACCCCGTCCCTTGGCGGTGGGGTTAGGGGTAGACATGCGAAAGAGTGCCAAGCAGCCAAAAAAAGGGGGGTAGAGAAGGTGATGGGCACCAGAGTGCTGAAGAAGAAAAAGAAGGGAACTCGAGCATCAGATGAAGAAAAATTGGAACGCTCCTATGAAGCCTCAGATACGGCGACGCTTCTCCGAATTCTTTGCGTCCTGCTGCCGGTGGTCTTCTTCCTCTTCCTCTTCCTCCTCCTCCTCCTCACCGAGAAATGTCGGGGCGATGCGCAGTCGCCACGCATCCTCACCAGCGGGCGGCTCACCCTCCGCAAACGGCAGTTCAATATTGTTCAACTCCTGCAACGCCCGATCGAAGGTGTCTTTGTGCTCCAGTTCTACCAAGGCGTAGCCACAACACTGACAGTTTTTGTCTAACGGCATTCTCACCTCTCGAACAGGGGCGTACCCCTCACCGTTGCTGTTTCTACGAGTGAGGAATATATCGAAGATATGATCATTGGTTGTATTCACCGGTAGATTTGTCAAAAAAAGCACCCAGCCCTCAATGCTGGGCATCGACTCACCCGGTGCAATATAATCAGGTCGAACGAGACGCTCAAAGTTGGAGCGCATGCGCCGAACCCGCCGAACAAGGGGTGCATCGGCAACAGTGGACCCCTCGACAATCATCTCGCAAGGTTCCCCACCACCCTACCCCTTTCTCTTTTATACTTTACTATATATATATATATATATATATATATATATATAAATACCCCGTGAGGTTTTACACCTGTTTAATTCCCTACACTTCTTTCACCAGTGCTCTCAGAAGACGAATGATCCTGTGATGGAACGCCAGTGAAAACTTGATGCACCCAAACAACAATAATAAAGGCAACAATAACAAAAAAAAATAAGACGAAACACAATAAATACGCAGAGAAACTACTGCTGCATACAAAAAGGCAAGTGGAATAGACTCTTGTCACGGGTAGCGAGGGAGAACCTCCATCTGCTTACATCACCACTGGCCGTAGATTGCAGTGAATTGAATGCCAAATACGCAAATACAATGAGAAGTGTACACACAGATACAAAATATTGTGAGGAGTCCTCATGCAGAAGTTACAAATCGTCCCCGTTCCATTTGAGCCCTGGCTTTGTTGTCGCACCCCCGTAACCTGTCAGGCGTGGCCCGTAACGATGATCACCCTTTATATATCCACCGCGCATGTTGCCTGTGACAACGTACCGTTCGTACGCCCTGACCACTGTCGCCACCGACTGATCCACGTTGTACACCATACCTGTTTTCACTGTAGCGAAGCGTTGTGAACGAGCAAGCATAGTGTCAATTATCTCCTGCAGCTGGATGGGTGAACACTCCTCCACACCCTTACCCAACTCAACACGAATGGGGTACAGAATCCCTGGACGGGCGTATGGTTCATTTTGCCGCATACTATCAATAATGCGGCAGAATACAGGTCCAGCACACCTCCTGCTAAGATGCAGCATCGAATGTATTTATTTATTTATCTTTTGTATGCGTGTGTAGTTCAATCTATCGCCTTTGCTTCACCGGCTCCTTCCTCCACGCTACTGAGTATCCAAGTACAGACAATGTGCAAAAGAGAGGGCGTACGATCATGTATATGTACATTGAAACGAGAAGAGAAATTCTCGTGTAAAAATAAGCAAAGTGAAGCAGCGGTGGGTTTCTTCAAAAGATCCCCTCTACGCCATAGTACTCACACACTCTTTCTTTTATTTCACCACACCCTCCCCACCCACAAGATCTGGTGCCTCCTGTCGTTGTCTTCGTTGTTGGCAGACGGCAACTCGCTTCGCAGATCGGAGCCTCTCAAGTCTCCGTAGTGACACCATAGCACTGGCGTAATGCGTGTCCATCACCGAGCGCGTTGTATCGAGAATCATTTTTGTCTTGTCACGGCTATTGTCCCCCTCTTCTAAGAGTGCGCACTCCAACCATAAAACCTTCAGAACAAGGAAGGCACACGACACACGGCTGCGGATACACATGAGTGACCGAGGTTTTTCTTGTTGTTCTTGTTCTTGTTGCAACCGCTGTTCCATGTTACGGCAGTTAGCGGCTTGCCTAGTCGCTTCATAGAGTTGCAACTGCCATGAACGAGTCTCCAACTTTGCCACCAACGCAGCATGGCTGTAGCGAGGATGATTGTACGAGAGCTCGCTTACCCCCATGCGGAGAGCGAACTCTCCTTCACGATCGGCAGCAGGCTTGGCAATCAGTGGCGCTTCACAACGAAACAGCGGTGTGCGGGATCTCGTGTTCAAATCACAGTGTGATGGAGAAATGACAGCGGCAGAACGGTAGAGCCGCTGGAGCCGCTCTTCATCCACCACTCTCGAACCTGAGAGAGTAGAGGCAGTACTGCGATGTATTTGTAGCAGCGACCATGCGCCCTTTGCGCAACTTCGTGTACGATCTGACGCACATAAATGAAGCAAAAACAAGATTCTAGGTTTGATATCAAGCCCCCACATCACTGCATCTGCCCCCGTCTCTCTAGCCGCCACCTCGTGATTATGATGATGGTGAGGACCCGAAAGATCCAGCAACATGAGTGCCTTTCGCCATTCATCTTGGGCAAGTAAGCCCTGAAGACAGGCAACCAGAAAGCATGTCCCATGGGGCGGCAGAAGCAATGCGACACTATCGCTACGCGATAAGATATCACGGTACCACCCTAACGCGTCAGACCACCGCGCACCGCCAAAAGCACCGGTCATTGGTTTTTCCTTCTGAAGCGTAAAGTTCTGCAAGCAGGCAGATAATGAAGTGATATTGAGAGGGACGCCAGACGCCCGCGCAAAGGCAACAATACGCAGGGTCAGCATGGCGCGCAGGCCATAGGGAAGGGGACAGCTGCCCACACAACGTAGAACACGAGCAGTTGCCAGATCAGAAGGTAGATGTGGCCGCCGGTGGGGCAAGCCTGAAGCCTCCGAATCGGCATCACCTGCCACAACAACCGCTTGCCAGTAATGTTGCACAGCTTCCTCCCACATTGTACAGCCGTGGCGCATGGATGCCAGACAGCGTAGCACAGCAATGTGCGCCTCGACATCCATTCTCTCGCTCGGAGGCACAAGCCAAAGAAGATGCGACATGATTTGGTGGGACGTCCTCCCGTCCACATCATGGAGTACAACGCCCACAGCATTGCACATGCATGAAAAACTGCAACTATCCGATAAAAGGTGCGGTTGAACCTCACAAGCTGCCAGCAAAAGCCCCTCAAGAAGCGAGGCGAAATTCACCACGGTGTTGGCAACAATACCATCAGCTTCGTACTCCTCCTCCTCCAGCATTTCCTTCCCTACTACCCTCCTTTCTTGGGGCACCAAGGCAGTGAAAAGAAACTTTGTTTGCTTTTTCCAACGACGCCTCGCTGGCACCACGCTGTAGTCCCACCGCGGTGCCAATTCCCTGACAATAGTGTAGCAAAGTTCGACCAATCGGCGAACTTCCATCACACCGCATTCCCTTGCAATGCACTGGTTGTGATGAAGCGCCCATCCAGCCAGTGGGAGTAGTGTCAAACATAACGCCTCTGCCAGAAAGAGCGGCAACGGCCTCTTCCCACGCACAGGTATCTTTCGTAGAAGGTCAAGAACACTGTTGCCCAGTTGCTGGACAACTTCCACCAAAAACAAAGGCTCCATTGGAGGCACGAGACATTCCACCGCACAGCATCCACTACATTTGGCCACGGCGGTCAAAAATACAACTTTCGCAGCCTGAGGATAAGAAGGCAAAACCGACAACTGCAAAGGTGCAGCACCCTTTTCATCTTTCTGAAAGTTGAATTTACTGTACTCCCAAAGCATTGATACAGTATGCTGAAGAAGTCGTGGAGAATGAAACTTAAACAAGAATTCAGCCACACAGATCAGTGGATGATGGTCGCTCTTCCAGGAACCTGATGCGCTAAAAGAAATGGGCTCCGCATAGTGAAGAGACGTCAACAGGACTGCATCAAGAAAAAAAGTGGCCAAAGGCTCTTCCAGCATCCGGAGGAAAAAAGATGGCGTACCGCGGTGGCTGCAGCCTTCACCCATCTGCTTCAACAAACCCATCAACTCCGAGAGCATATTGTCGCCTGTGGTACGATGAACCTTCGCAGCAAACAGGAATACAACAAGCTCTAGCACTAAGATTGAGTACACCTCCGCATCAACAGCAGGACATGCACTAACGATCCACCGCCAAAGTGCATGGATCAGATGTGCGACTTCCTGGCGCTTCGGACCAAGAACAGCAGATAGTTGAGCTAAAAGAGAGTTAGGGGAGTCTGACATAAACTCCCTTTTTGAGTCAAGCGCCTCCATCACCGACACTGTCTGGTGCAGCATCCCATTCTTCAGCTCGTCAGAAATAGCGAAGTAACGAGTACGTAATGCATAAAGAAGAGTTTCACGACGAGACTTCCAAATTTGCAACACGCTGCTTTCCCAGCACGAAGATGAGAGTACAGGTCCAGAAACAGTGACACTTGCCTTGGATGCGGCCATATACTTCTTTTCTTTCACCATCTTATCGACCTGAGTGGTCACATCTACCGGATCACAGGAATCCAATACATTTCCTCTACGTCGCACAGATGCATTAAGAGTAGAAAAGGAACCCCTTTTCCAGCGCTTAAAATGGACACACGTTGTCTGAGAACCCTGTAACTCGGCACGATACGACTTACAAGCCTCCTTAAAGTGTAGTGCCTTCTCAGCACTGCAACGATCCGCATAAGAAATAAGCTTCAAACGCTCACACAACTCTTGCCGAAAGCTACGTTTCAGCTCAAGAAGTTGTGCCTCACTCAGCGCTCGAAGAGCGCTGAACCACGCACTGAAGGACGATGAAGACACCGAAATCCCGCACCTTCCCAAAACCTGGAGTAGGGATGCAGTGAAGAGAGGCACCCGTGTGTGGTGAGCAATACGAAGTGTGCTGCATTGCTGTATCAAATGCTCAGAAAAAAATGCAGACAATAGATCAGGAATAAGTGCCTCTGTAATGCTAAATGAGACGACATCTTTGCTGCTGAGCAGCGGCACCAATTCAGTGAGCACCACTTCCCTTGTATCAGAAGTTGCTGCGGCTAAAATCCAACGTAAAAAAGAAAGGTGGTTCAGTATTGCCGATACTACTGCAACGGCCCCCAGTAGTACAGAGATGTTTTCATCAACCTCACCATCAGCAATCTGCCTCCCTGCCTCAGACGTAAATGTACCCTGTGTTGCCGCCTCTTCATTTCCGTGGCAACAGAAACCAGGAAGACGGCGGGTGGCAGCATCAAGAGAAATGGAAGAAGCAGAGGCAGAAGCAGCAGCGATATTTGCCCACGCCTGACATCCCTCCACCTCTTCTTTTAGAATAGCGGAAAAAAGAGACCTTTCATCAACGCCACCACTGCAGCTTTCACTATGTTGATACCGCTGCTTCTGCACATCTTTAAGCAGAAGTATTTGCCAGCGTCGTCGTATTTCACCTCGGTGCAGCGCATCGAAACCCAGTTTTTTGGCATCCGAGGTGATCGTCTCGTAGCGAAGAGCTGTTTCATGCAACGCTGAGCGTCCTGTGCGCATTTCCTTGTGTTTGCAAAGCGCAGGTGCCCAACTCTCTGATCCTATCTGAGACGCACACTTTGACGGTAGTGGGGAGGCGGTATTGGCAGCAGGAACCTTGTGTGGATTGTATGCTGCATGTTTGATGCGGCAACACGCTGACATCCCTCGTGCACGAACTAAGGCAAAAATATCGATCACGCCCCCGTTTGGCATCCAACCTCCTCCCCAGAAGGTAACTCTTCTCGTTCCCTCAGTCTTTTCCACTTCTTCCCTTCTTTGCTCCTGCCTTCAGCACCGAAAACCCCAACGCATGCTGGTGGGCAACACAAGCTTCCAAAGAACAGCGGTTGAAATCGGGGATGGGGAAGGAAGCAAACGTGTGTTGCGGATTCCTTCACCTACCCGTCTCTTGTGTTTGAGAATTGTGCCCCCCGCCCCCACTAGCACACAAGCCACCTTTTCCTGCATTCAAGGAAAGAGAGACAAGAAGCAAAGACAACAACCAGAAAAAAAAAAAAACCAACGAGGAAAAAGGGGGAAAACGGGCAAGAAAAACAAAAAAAAAAATAATGAAGAAAAAAAATGGTTTTCTTTTAATAAATACCCAGCAATTCAGACACACGCATAAACACAAAAAAACACAACAAAGAAGAAAAAACAGAATGCAGTTAAAATTCGAAATTTAACAGGTGTAAATTTGCCCAAAAAGCACAGATCTCCCACACCACAGCCAAAGGCAACAACAAAAAGGGTGTGCCACACGTCATTCCATCGGTGCCAACACACACCCTTCGTCGCTCTCCTCAATCTTCATTCCCTCACAGAGTCGCCGTCCCACGATCCTGGAGTGCAATCCTCAACACCAATCACGGAACGCACACACTGATGCCAGATATTTATTTAAACCGAAAAACCCACTATCACCATGGGCACTAACACCACAGAGATCATGAGATCCATGGTTGTAGAAAGCCTTCAAACGACTTCCTCACAGATTGACGCTCTCATAGCCCAATAATGTGCAGTTTCTCCATCGTCTGCCTTCATCATCATCATCATCCTTCCCCCCGTCCCCTCCTCATGATCATCCCGAATGCCAAAAAAAAAGTATTAGCAACTGTAATAGTAGTGGTACAAGCCATACAATACATAGGGAAAAGCTGAAGGTGAAGAGCAGAAAAAAAAAGTGTTTGCCAGATGAAATCTAATGCAACATCAAACACTCAAAGGCAAATCCATTAGATACAACGGTTACACAGAGGGCAGACCATCATTTTCCTCGAAAAAAGGTGCGAGCTTGCTCTCAATTTTCTCGACAGAAGCGCCAGGAGAAAAGCGGGCCACAGGTATCCCATCGGCATCAATTAGGAACGATGTGAAGTTCCACT
>JASANU010000622.1:0-11903 GCA_030849675.1 Trypanosoma platydactyli | reverse complement strand
TGGAAGAGGGTATGAATAAACGCGCACAGGAGCTTGCAAGGTTACAGCTGCAAGAGGCTCGCTCTTTTCTGGATCCCCAACCTTTAGGCTTTAATCTGGAGGATCTTCCACTGTGCACCAATGAGTCTTTCTTATCAAAGGAAAAGGAGTTGCGTGAGCTGATGAGGGAGCCAAAGCGAAACATGATTGCAATTCGTGCTGTAGAATCTGCTCTTGCCTCTGTGGTTTATGATATTGCTTTGGAAGAGGCATCACTTGACCGTAAGTTTCTTGACGCTGAACCTGAGGGTCGTCTGTTAAAGGATCTTCCACTAAATGATAACAAGGAATTCTTGGCAATGGACACGAAGCGGCGCAATTTGGTACGCGGAGGAGGTGAGCTGGATATGATTAGGGGGCTTGAGGAGGAAATGAACGAGGCTGCTCACGAGATCGCACGGGCGCTGAATGCGAATGAGCGTCCGGACTATCTCAACCCCTCTCCGAATGGCGTTGCACTTGAAGACTTACCGCTCGATGCTGATGAGGGTTTCCGTGAGCTTGAGGCGAGGCGACAGCAACTGAAGCGTGATCCGAAACGCAATTCTAGTGCTCTGATGGAGGTGGAGAGGGCACTCAACGCTCGTGCCGAGGAGCTGGCCAAGAAGCAGTTGAATAATGATCGAGGATATCTGAATGCGGCACCGGAGGGCGTGCCCTTGCGTCTTCTTTCTCTTGACACCGACGAGCCGTTTCATGCGCTAGAGGTGCAGCGTGCACAGCTGAAGAGTAATCCTCATCGAAATGCAAAGGCTATTCGTGATCTAGAACAGGATCTAAATGATCGTGTCCATGAACTTGCGACGGACCTGAAGGAGTCTGAGCGAGAAAAGTTTCTTGACCCAAGACCTAACGGTGTTCCTATTGGGGATGTTCCTATTGACGGTGATTCTGTGTTTCAAGATATGGAAATTCAACGGCTGCTGCTGTGCAATGACCCTTCTGGTAATGCGACTGCCATTAACAATCTTGAGGATGCGATGAACGAGAGGGCTGTGGAGCTTGCAGCGAGAGTGCTGATGGACGAACGCGCATATCTTGATTCTGCCCCTTTGGGCATCCCACTTGTGGAACTTTCTCTTGAGGATAATGAGGAGTTCATGGCAAAGGAGGCTGACTTACGCGATCTTCGTAGGGATTGTTCTAGGAATGGTTCTGCCATTGCCGCTCTGGAACAAGATCTAAACAACCTTATTAAGTACATTGCTGGCGAGGAACTGGCAAAGGACCGTGAATTTCTTGATCCTGAACCGGAAGGCAGATTACTTGCACAATTGCCGCTGAATTCGGACAAAGAGTTTCATGCTTTGGAGTTGGATCGTCGGCAGCTGATGAAAGAGCCAAAGAAAAATTCGCAAAAGGCGGCTGATATCGAGGAACTGATGAATGAACGTGCGCATCAGCTTGCACGGGCCTTGAACGCTGCTGAACGGTGTACCTATTTGAATCCTAAACCAAAGGGTGTTTTACTGGATGATATTCCACTCGATACCGATTGCGAATTCGCTAAATTGGAGGCAAAACGTGCTGAGCTCATGCGTAACCCTGGGCGAAACAAAGCCTTGATCGCCGATTTGGAGGATGCACTTAACCTTCGGGCAGAAGAGCTTGCACAGGATAAGCTTCATAATGAACGTGGGTTTCTCTATCCGGAACCTCAAGGTATTCCTTTGAGATATCTACCTTTGGATGAGGATCCAGAATTTCATGCTAATGAGGTGCAACGCATGTCTCTAAAGGCGCAAAATGTTCGAAGGAATGAGGGAAAAATTAAGGATCTTGAGGATGCCATGAATGATCGCGCTGAGGAATTGGCTAATCAGATGAAATTAAAAGGACGAGAATCTACATTGGATCCGGAACCTCAGGGTGTGCCGTTGGGTATTCTGCCGCTAGATGACGATCTTCCGTTTACAGAGCTTGAGATTGAATACCTTAAGGCAGTTGGTGATGGTGAAGATCCGTCGAAAGCGCGGAATTTGAGCGATGCTATGCGGAAGCGATCGGAGGATGTGGCATCAAAGCTGAAAGCCGATGCGCGTTTGAACTTGGAGCAGAATCCCTTGTCCTTTGCTCTGGACGAGCTACCACTTGACAAAGATGTAGCATTCACTGAGAAGGAAAGGGAGCTCCTCCAAATGAGGAACAGTGCAAACCCAGATATTAGGGCCATTGAGAATCTTGAGGAGGAACTCAACTCGATAGTGTTCGAGATGGCGAAGGCCCGAGCAGAGAAAGAACGTGATTTCTTGGACCCTGAACCAGAGGGTCGTTTAATTTCGGAACTACCCATCAATACTGATCCCACATTCCTTGGGCTTGAGAGGCAGCGCCGAGAGCTGAAGAAGAATCCCTACACTGATGAGGATATGGTGGCAGATTTGGAGCAAATGATGAATGATCGGGCGCACGAACTGGCGAAGAAATTGAATGCGGCGGAACGTGCGAATTATCTAATGGGTACGATTTATGGTATTCCACTCTCCGATATTCCACTTGATAACGATAGGGAGTTCGCACGCCTGGAGGCAGAACGTGCTTACTTGTGCCGCAATCCGAAGAAGAACGCTTCACAAATAGCAGCATTGGAGGATGCACTGCACAATCGTGCTGAAGTTATGGCTGCTGAAGCAGTCCGACAGGATCGTATATTCTTGGGTGAGGATGCGGATGGCGTGTTGTTGCGCCACCTTCCACTTGATGATGACACAGAATTTACCAGCTTAGAGTCGAAGCGAGCTGCATTAAAAAGCACTGATGCTCGAAGGAACGCAAGAGCAATCGAAGGTCTTGAAGAGCAAATGAAAGATCGCGCGGCGGAGCTCGCGAAGCGCCTGAAGGAAGACCAGCGGTCTTTGCTGGACCAGCAACCTCTCGGTGTGCCATTGAAGAGTCTTCCGCTTGACAATGACGACCGCTTCCACGCTCTGGAAGAGAACTACCGAGACCTGTCCAAGGATTCTGCAAACACTGGTAAGCTGTATCAGATCCTTGATCAACTGAATGAGCGTGCACGAGAGATGGCACAGAGTCTTCATCAAGAGGAACGTCTGCTTCTTCTTCAATGTCCTGAAGGTATCCCCTTGTCGTCATTGCCGCTGAATGAAGATGAAGTATTCATCGCCCTCGAGACAGAGGCGCGTACTTTGCGAGAGGCAACTGGAAGTAGACATAAGAACGCAGGACGGCTGAAGGAGTTGGAGACCGCAATGAATGAGCGGGCTGCGGATCTGGCAAATCAATTACGTAAGGGTTACTGTGACGCAGCCCCTGAGGGTATTCCCCTAGAGCTTTTGGGCCTTGGTGACATTGAGGAATTTGTTAGGATGGAGGGGGAGCTTCGTGGACTCAGAAAAGATCCTGAAGCTAACAAGGAGGCAATTAGTGACCTGGAGTTTGATCTAAATAACAAGGCACATGAAGTGGCGAAGTTGATGTTAGAGAGTGACCGTGCTTACCTGAAGCCTGAGTTGGGTGATTTGTCCTTCTCTGTTCTTCCGATGAATGCTGATACCACTTTTCATGCATTAGAAGTGGAGCGTGCGATACTGAAAGCAACGGATCCGCACAGGAATGCCCGAAGGATACAGGAAATTCAAGAAAAACTGAATGATCGCTTAGTTGAACTTGTGGAGGAGCAAAAGGCGGAAGATCTCAACGGCATTGATCGTGAACCAGAGGGTATTCCAGTGAGTCAATTGAATCTGCATTCAGATAGGTCTTTCTGTGCCATGGTACATGAACTTCGTGATCTCAAGAAGGATCCAAAGCGAAATGCTGAGGCTATCGAGGAAATTCGCGACAGAATGAGCGATCGAGCACATGAGTTGGCGCAAGAAAAACTAAGGAATGATCGTTTATTCCTTGACAAGGATCCAGAGGGTGTTCCCCTCGATGTTCTTCCGCTTAGTAAGGATCCATTGTTCCATAAGCTGGAGGCAGAGAGGGCGAAATTGAAGGACCGTGATCCTGTCCGAAATGCAGGAAAGATACGCGAGTTGGAGTCTCGTCTCAACACTCGTGCTCACGAACTTGGAAAGGAGCAGAAGAAGGAAGACCTAGTAGGCCTTCATGAAACTCCTTTCGGCTTACCATTCCATGTGGTTCAACCCCATGAGGATCCAAAGTTCCAAACAATGGTGAACACGCTGCGCGCGTTGAAGAAAGATCCAGATGCATCTCCCGAAGAGATTGCAGATGTGCAACAGCAGATGAACGACCGTTTGGAAGAATTGGCGTTGGCAAAGCTGGAAGATAACCGTGGCTACTTGGATTTCAATGACCTCGGTGTCCCGATTCATCTGCTGCCCTTATCTACTGATCCGGAATTCCACAGTATTGAAGTGCAGCGCGCGATACAAAGCGCTCAGGACCCGCGGCGTAATGCGGCCAGAATCGCTGTGCTGGAAAAGAAGTTGAACGAGCGTGCGGAGCAGCTTGCTGAGGAGCTGCGACGAAGAGAATTGGATGGGCTGGATAAAGAACCCGAAGGTGTTCCGTTGAATTTGCTTGATCTTCACAATAACGCTGAATTTTCCAAGCTTGTAGATGAGTTACGTGAATTGCAGTGTGATCCAGAGGCAGGAGATAAAATCGAGTCTCTCAAGGAAGAGATGAATAAGCTGGCACATGCTTTGGCAAAGGAAAAGAAGGAACAAGACCGTGCCTTCCTTGATAAGGTGCCACAAGGAGTTCCTCTAGAAATTTTGCCGCTGGACAGCGATCAGATATTCAGACGTTTGGAGATGGATCGTGCGAAACTAAGGGCACAAAATCCACGTCCCAACGTGAGAAAAATAAAAGAGCTGGAGGATATGCTAAACAACCGCTGTCATGAACTTGCTCGTGACCAGTTGCGGAGCGATCTTGTGGGTGTTGACAAGCTTCCGTGCGGCATTCCACTTGAACTGCTTCACCCTCATGATGATCCAGGGTTTTCGGCTCTTGTGGATGAAGTGCGGGAGCTCAAGAGAGACCCCGAAGCTAACGCTGATGCTATCTCGAATGTTATTGAGGCAATGAATGAATGTGTTAATGATTTAGCTTTGGCACAGATTGATCGTGGCTTTTTGGACAATAATCCTGAGGGAGTTCCACTGGAAATCTTACCTCTTGACACCGATCCTCGATTTCATGTCCTGGAGGTGGAGCGTGTGAAGCTGAAGTTGACCGATCCACGGCGCTCTGCGAAGACGATCAAGGAGCTTGAGGAGGATATGAATTCTAGGGCACATGAACTTGCACTTCGGCAACTTCAAGAGGACCTCTCTGGTGTGGATGCAGCACCGGAGGGTATCCCTCTTCAGCTGTTGAAGGTTACAGATGATGCAGAGTTTGCGGCGATGGTGCCACAGCTACGTGAACTCAAGAAAAATCCTGTTGAGAACAATGAGCTCATCCGAAACTTGGAGAACCGGATGAACAATAGGGCGTATGAACTTGCTGATGGATTACTGGAGGGTGACCGCGTCTACTTAGATCCCGAGCCTCTTGGTGTTCGGCTTGCCGATCTACCACTTTGTCATGATGAAGTGTTTTCACAGATGGAGGTTGAACGTGCAAAACTCAAGGCACAGGACATTCGACGGAATGCTGCAAAAATTGAAGAACTTGAGGCGAGACTCAATGAACGTGCTGTTGAACTTGCGAAGGAATTTATGGCAGAGGACTTGAAGGGATTCGCTAGTCACTACAGTGGAATTCCGGTGGGGCAACTTAAACCTCACAATGACAAGGAGTTCGCTTCCTTGGTGCCTGAGCTGCGTCGCCTGAAAGCAGAAGGACCGAGTAGTAGTCTTGAGGCACATATGGCAGACATGAACCGCCGGTTGGATGAAATCTCGAAGGAACTTGTCGATGGAGATCTTTGGTTTCTTGATAAGGAACCAGAAGGCGTGCCGAGGGAGTACGTGCAGCTAGACAACGACAAAACCTTTGATCGCTTAAGGCGTGAACGAGAGCAGCTCAAGGCAAAAGATCCTAGAGCAAATGCCGAGAGAATCAGGGAGCTGGAGGAGGCCATGAACGACCGACTTCATGAACTTGCACTGATTCTTAAGAATGAAGACTTCGGTGCGATTGAAAAAGAACCATATGGTATTCCATTGGCTCTTCTTCCACTCCGAGACGACCCTATTGTTGCGAAGATTATCCCATCATTGCGCGATGTGATGTACAACACAACGACACCAACTGCTAGGGGTAAGTTGCGTGGGCTTCAGGATGGTCTAAACAATCGTGCGCACGAATTGGCAAGAGAAGCGCTTGTTGGTGATCGTGATAAGTACCTTGACCGTGATCCTGAGGGAGTTGCGTTGGAGTATCTACCACTTGACAGAGACCCTCACTTCTACGCGATGCAGTTGGAGCGCGCAAAATTGAAACTGGAAGATCCACGCGGTAATGCGAATCATATTGAGCGACTTGAAGAGGAGCTTAACGAGCGTGCACACGAATTGGCAAAGGAGCAACTGAGGGAGGACCTTAGCGGTGTGGATCAGGCGCCACATGGTATTCCGTTGGATATGCTAAAGCCTCACACAGATGTTGAGTTTGATAATTTTGTGAAGGAGTTACGAGAACTAAAGAAGGAACCAAGGCGGAATGAAAATAAAATAAAGGATCTTTTGGAGAAAATGAATGAACGCGTGAATGAACTGGCCTCCGCCGTGCTGTTAGATGACCGTTACGCACACCTCGATCAGGCCCCAGCTGGTGTTTCCTTCTCTGAGTTACCGCTCGATACGGATTCACAGTTTCATGCGAAGGAGGTACAACGCGCCATTTTGAAGCACAAAGATCCTATCAAACATGCTGAACAAATCGCTGTTCTGGAAGAGGAGCTTAACGAGCGTGCACACGAATTGGCAAAGGAGCAACTGAGGGAGGATCTTAGCGGTCTGGATCAGGCGCCACATGGAGTTCCTTTAGAGCTTCTTCGACCACACAATGATCATGACTTCGTATCGTTGGTAAACGAGTTGCGACGCCTTAAAAAAGACCGAAGGCGCAATGCTGACGCTATCCATGCAGTGGAGCAGAATATGAACGACAGAGTCGACATAATGGCCGAAAATTTTTTGGATGTAGACCGTACCACATACCTTGACCTCTTGCCCTTGGGCATTCCACTTCATGCTCTTTCAGTAGACAAAGATTCGCACTTTAAATATCTTGAAGATGAAAGACTTTTGCTATTACTGGATTCAAGATGCAATAAAGAGGCTATAGCAGATTTGGAAGACGAATTGAATGCCCGTGTATTCCAGCTCGCAGAGGAACGGCTGCAAAATGATCGTGCCTACTTGGACCCAAATCCGGAGGGTGTTTCACTAGACGAGCTGCCGCTGAACGATGACAGGCAGTTCCACGAGATGGAGGTGAAGCGTGCGACACTCAAGGCAAATGATTCGGTGGGCAACGCGGCTGCCATAGCGGAGCTGGAGGATGAGCTTAACAACCGGGCTCACGAGCTTGCAGCGGAGCAGATTGCCGAAGACTTACGTGGGGTGGATGCCGCTCCCCGAGGAATCCCGCTCGCGCTGCTGCGGCTGCACGAGGACCCAGAGATCCAAAAGAGTGTGGAGAGGCTTCGAATACTTAAGGGTGATCCACGCGCAGACCCTGCAAGGATTAGTGAGCTGGAAGACGAAATAAATAATCGAGCTGACGCAATTGCTGATGCACTGCTTCATGGTTGTCGGGAGAAGCTGGATCCTTTTCCGGGGGGTATTCCTCTTGAATCGCTTCCACTAGACGAAGACAACTTATTCCAACAAATTGAATTGGAACTTACCAAATTAAAGCTTACTGATCCAGGAAGGAATGCGGCTCGCATCGCTGATCTTGAGGAGCGATTGAATGAGCGTGCAGCTGATATTGCCACTTCTATAAAGGAGCATGACCTTGAGGAACTTGATAAAGCTTCTATAGACATTCCACTTTCGCTTTTGAAACCTCACAATGACACTGTGTTCGCATCCTTGGCTAACGAAATGCGGTCTGGCGCAAAGTCAAGATCACTTTCAAACGAGAGTACACGTGATGCACTAATACAACGTGCTAAGGATCTTGTGGATGAATTTCTTGATAGTAATCGTGATTACCTTGATTTTGAACCTGAAGGTATTCCCTTGAGTGCACTGCCGTTGTCAACTGACCCTGAGTTTCATGCTATGGAGGTGGAGCGGGCGAAACTCATACTGACTGACCCGAGGCGGAATGCAGAGAAAATTTCAGACCTTGAGGAGAGGCTTAATGACCGCGCACACGCACTTGCGCGGGAGTTGCTAAGTGGTGATCGCAATTACCTTGATCCTGAACCCAATGGTGTTCCCTTGAAGGACCTGTTTCTCGAAGAAGATGCTTTGTTCCACCAGATGGAGGTGGAACGGGCGAAGTTGAAGACAAGGGATCCAGTCAGCAACGCGTATCGTATCCGAGATCTTGAGGAAAAGTTGAACGATCGTGCGCATGATTTGGCAGAGAAGATAATACAGGAGGAGCTGCAATGTGTTGAACAAGAACCTAAAGGCGTTCCTTTGGTTCTGCTTCATCCACACGAGGATGAAGTGTTTGCTTCCTTTGTTCCAGAGCTTCGACGTCTGAAAAGGGATCCCACGAGGAACACTGCGGCCATTAAGAACTTGGTAGACAAGATGAACAACAGAGTGCATGAACTGGCAACAGATAAGATTTCAAAAGATCGTGGGTTGCTCGACCAGGAGCCAGAGGGGATTCCATTAGAACTCCTACCACTTGACACGGACAAGAAGTTTAGCAGCATAGAGAAGGAGCTCCGTGCCCTTCAGGCTTCTCCTAGACGGAATGATGTTGCCATCGACAACCTCATAGAACGTCTAAATGAACGTGCTCATGAGCTTGCAAGGGAGAAAATTCGGGGTGATCGTGGCTTCCTGGATTCTGAGCCGGAGAATATTCCTCTTGCAGATCTCTTTCTGGATGCGAATCCGATATTTTGCAGCATGGAGGCGGAAAGGACAAGATTGCGGGAAAAACCCGAGGAGAACGCCGCCCAAATTGCAGAGCTGGAGGAGGAGCTGAATAAACTAGCTCATACAATGGCGAAAGAGGTGAAGATGGCAGGCCGTGAGTTTTTGAATCGTACCTCTCATGGAATTCCAAGGGATTTGTTGCCGCTTGACAAGGATCGAAACTTTCTGGGCATGGAGCTGCAGTTGCGAAGACTGAAGCACAATTCGCACCGAAATGGTCCCGCCATTGAGAATCTCCAGGAGATGATGCAGGACCGAGCAGACGCGTTAGGGTTACAGATATTGAAGGGTGACCGAGAAACTTATTTGGACTCCTTACCAGAGGGTGTTGACATTGTTGATGTGCAGATCGAGGAAGATGAGGCGTTCAAAACGTTGGAATTGCAGCGTGCCATTCTTGTTGCGCAGGATCCCGTCGCCAATTGCGAAGAAATTCGTGATTTGGGTGATAACCTGAATAATCTTTTGCACGAGTTGGCCAGAAAGCGAATCAAGGAAGGTCGAGTTTTTCTGGACCCAGAGCCAGAGGGTATTCCGCTGGAGTTTGTTCCTCTCGATTCCGATTCGGAATTCAAGCGCCTAGAGGCCCAGCTGCGTAAGCTGCGCCGCGAAGCACGGCGTAATACCTCTGCCATTAAAGAGCTACAGGAGCGTATAAACGACCGTTCTCATGAGCTAGCGAGAGAGGTTGTGGCTGAAGATCTTAGTTGCTTGAAGGGTGAATACAGGAGAATTCCAAAGGAACATTTAAATCTCCATAAAGATGATTTGTTCAAGGAACTTGCAAATAAGCGTCGGCGTTTGCGCACGAGTTCGCCGACACCTGTGGAGTTTTCCGCTGTTGAGGATGAAATGGACGCGCGAGCATGTGAAATTGCCGATGATGTTATTGACAACGAGCGAGCATTCTTAGATCGGGAGCCTGAGGGGATGTATTTGGCTGATTTGCCCCTTGACACGGATGAAACATTTGCCTCCATGGAGATAGAGCGCCGAAAAAGGTCTAAGGATCCTCGCTCTGCAAGACGAAACAAGGACATTATACGTGATCTAGAGGCGAACATGAATGATCGTGCACATGAACTTGCGAAAGCAAAATTTGCGGAGTTGCGAGACTTCATGGATATGGAGCCGGAGGGCATTCTTTTGGAACAAATCCCTCTTAATACAGACCACATATTCAAAGAGACCGAGGTAGCACGATACAAGCTTCTGAGGGACCCTTACCATCTTTCCACTGAGCGAACCCGTTTGGAGGAAGCAATGAACAACCGTGCGCATCAGCTGGCAAAATCTATTCTCGAAAAGGATCGTGGATTTCTGGACCAGGAACCAGAGGGCGTACCGCTGAGCGAGCTGCCCCTTTCCACTGACGAGAATTTCAATAACATGGAAAGAGAGCGTCGTCGACTGAAGCATGATAGCAAAAAGTCTAATTTTCCCGAGGTGAAGGGACTCGAGGCAAGAATGAATGAGCGTGTCCACGAGCTTGCGAGGGATTATCTTAGACGGGCTCGCACATTCCTTGATCCTGAACCGGAAGGCGTTCCACTTGATGATGTGCCTCTTGCTCGGGACCCGATTTTTATTGAAATGGAACATGAGTTGACGAAACTGCGTAAAGACCGAAATGCAATTCCTGAACAAGTGCGCGACCTTGAAAACAACCTCAACGACCGTGCGCATGAGGTGGCCAAAGAGCTTCTTATGAAGGAGCGTGCATTCCTTGACCCTGAGCCACTTGGCGTCCCACTTGCCGAGCTTCCACTCAACGAGAACAAAGATTTGAATGCACTGGAACGCAAGCGACGCACCATGAAGAAGGATTCTAGGCGAAACGCTGATGCGATACGTCATTGTGAAGATGAAATTCAGTATCTTGTTAACGAGATTGCAAAAGAATTCTTGGAAAAAGAGCGTGCTTTCCTTAATCCCATGCCGGGAGGGGTGCCATTGAGCCGATTACCCTTAAATACAGACCGAGCCTTCCGGGAAATGGAGAGCGATTTGCGAAAGCTTCGGAAGCAACCGGCGAAAAACAGCAAAATGATCGAAGACTTGGAAGAACAAATGAACATTCGAGTGAGGGACATGGCAAAGGAAATGCTGCAGAGGTTTCGTGCATTTCTTGATCCTGAACCTCTTGGTGTCCCTCTTTCTGAGATACCGTTAGACGAAGACGTCGAGTTTCGTGAGATGGAAGATCATTATCGTGAGATGAAGCAAAAAACCTCTTCTAGTGCTGCTGCACTTGATATGTTGGAAGAACAAATGAATGAGTACGTGAGGCATTTGGCCTCAGAGGTTCTGAAAAAGGAACGTGCCTTTCTGGATCAGGAGCCAGAAGGCATTCCATTATCTGACTTGCCACTGAACAGAGACAAGAACTTCTTCGAGAAGGAGAAGAGATTGCGTGCACTCAAGAAGAACCCACGTAAGAACGCTGCTGAGATCAAAGATCTTGAATGCGACATGAACGACCGTGTGCATGAGCTCGCGCGTCGGCAGCTGTCAGATGACAGACAATACCTACCACTTGAACTGTTGGGTGTTCCCTTGTCTGAACTTCCCTTGAATGATGATGTTCAATTCCGTGAAATGGAGTTGCAACGCCACAAATTAAAGCAACAAGGCGTAAATAACGCTGAAGGTCTTCGAGAGATTGAAGAGAGGCTTAACGATCGAGCCTTATTGGTCGCAGAGGAATTTTTGCATAAGGAAAGGTCATACCTCGATCCGGAACCGCATGGCATTTCTATCGATCGCCTGCCGCTCAGCACAGACAAGCAGTTCCGGGAGATGGAGCAGGAGCGTCGTCGCCTTCTGAAAG
Organism: Trypanosoma platydactyli; assembly: GCA_030849675.1. Classification (NCBI taxonomy): domain Eukaryota; phylum Euglenozoa; class Kinetoplastea; order Trypanosomatida; family Trypanosomatidae; genus Trypanosoma; species Trypanosoma platydactyli. The sequence goes on along the minus strand of JASANU010000622.1, from coordinate 20 downwards.
ATCCGAAGTATAAGGATTTA
>JASANU010000621.1:0-11798 GCA_030849675.1 Trypanosoma platydactyli | reverse complement strand
GAGGTATCTTCTACGAATCCTGCTGGAGCTGCTGCATGCTCCTGATTCCCACATCTGGGCAACTGACTACCGCGTCTGTAATTTTATCTTGATGCAGAAACAAATCCCTGAACGATGGTGTAGCCTGTTCCTGTGCATTGGCGTATGCCGTCGGTTGGGTTATCGTCCCGGTACGATCCTCTGCCAATTTTTGGGCCGTTTGCTGAAGCTGAACTTCCATGTGTTGCAACCTGACACCTTGTTCCTCTATGAGGGCGTCGCGCTGTTGCAACTCTTCCTGTAGCCGGGCATTATGCCACTCCAATTCCTGTTGTTGTTGCGCTGATGCCCGGAAACGAAAATTCTCGTCGGCCATCTCGGCACATGCACACCCGTATTGGTAGTGTAACAATGATTTTTGTTCTTCAAGGACTGCCCATTCGTTACTCAAATTCTGACGTGCTTCCTGAAAAGCAGCCAGAAATTCTTCATCGCGTGACATTATAAAAGAGACCATGTCATGGCGTAAATCAACAAAAATTGTTTTCTCCGTTCCGGAGCTGAAAACGAGTTCGCCATTCTCAAATATCAGCATGCCCTCCAAATGGTGGCAAAAGGTCAGATTGTGCGCTGGTCAAAATTCAAAGGTAAACCTGACTGGCCCGTCTTGTTCGACATATGCTCTGAAAGCCCTCTTGCTGGTCTCCCATTCCACATCGGATAGGGTAGACGGTGTCGTGGTCAACATACCAAACGTACCTGTTCAGAAAAGAAAACTCACACTTACCAAAGAGGAGGCTGTTCCGTAGAAGGAGANTTCCGTAGAAGGAGATGAACAAAAAAGGGGAAGGCATAGTTATGTCGATCCATGAGGTCGTCAGGTGCTACCATTCTTGTCGCAAGCTCTCAGAAAAAAAAGCGAGAAAAGGAAAAGAAATGCAGAGTAAGAAGAATCGGATAAACAAGCTTTCCGTCCTCTAAACGTCAGTCTCCAAATGTGAGCGGGTGCAATTTCTCTTGGCTTTTCTTCTATAGATGCATTCCTCAAAGAGACAAAGTAGCCGAAAAGCAAACAAAAAAAAAATGTATTCTTTGTGCTCTCCTCGCTCCCCCCCACACACTCCACCACTCACGATAACGAAATAATTTGACGAATGCGCTGGTACTCTTCATTCGAAAGGATCAGATTGCCGCCATCATGACCAACACCACTACTCGGTATGACCCGCGTCGTTACTGATTGACGTGACGATTTGGAGAGCGGTCTCGATGCGTTTGTGACGGATCCGCATGCAAATGAGAAGGAGGAAGAAGAGGAGTGCAACCGTTCACGCGGCATGGTCGTTAAAGGTGCAACGGTACCGCCGAAAGAAGAGTTTGATGCGTCGCCCAACCGCGTTGTGGCTGCTGAGGGAGGGTGGAGCAACACAGATGCCTTCTTCTGCCCTCTAGACGAGTCAGAACTGCGTGGTCCTGAGCTGTGGGAGCACCAGCTGCGTCTCTGAGGGGCGTCGCTTCGGCCCCAATTTGCACTCAACACCCTCAGCGGCCTCCCAAGATATGAGCCAGTAAACGAAGAACACTCACATAAGGTGGTGGCGGGTTCAGTAATGTTGTCAGTGGAAACGGCAGTAGTAGCGCTGGTGCGCGCGGTTACCGGCACACCGTCCTCGACAATCCGCTCTTCTTTCATCGCGCAGCCAAGCAAACCCTTAACGCCTGCCGGGGATTGCGCATCCTGCAGGGAGTTGCACCTGCGGCGGAGAAGGGATTGCTCGTAGAGGGCAGCAGTCTCCCGTCGACGGGCCATCCGGAGACGCTCAGCCGTTGTGCGGGGCTCAAGAGAATCCGTCCACATTCTTCACTTCCCTTTCGTCTCCCTCTATATATATATATACTTGTGCGTACGTGCGACTCCTCCGCCTCGTTGCAGAGGAGCGACTACACGTGTATTACGTATGACTCTATGAAACTTAACTCTTACTGCGCAATATGAGCTTGAGGAAAAGGGGAACCATAAAGCAGAGGCCATCACGCAGAGTGAGTGTCTGTGTTTGTGTGAACACCGTGATACGTACATGCTCTGCTGTCATACATGCAACTGCAGTAGGATGGTCGTGGGGGGGGGGGGCGGGGGGAGCAGGCTGCAAATAAAAAAAAAAGAGGGAAACACAAGCAAAAGAAAAATTCCTGGTATCACGAGGCGAAACGGCGCACGCCCGAGAGTGCTAAATAAAGTGTAGAAAACGGCAATGAAGAACTGTTTGATCATACAGGGGCTCCCTTTCCTTCCCTTCCCTCCTGCTGTTGCTTGGGAGAATCACTGCACATACCGTCACATAACACCCATTTAGTATCAGTGCCACATCACCCACGAGTCAATCCATTTGCAAATAAGAAAAGTGTTGTGTGAAGGTCTCCAGAGGGCCGAATAAGAGTGAGATCCCATACTGAATTATTTTTACAAGCATTACTAGTGATTGGAATTATTTTTACAACTGCTCCTGCTGCTTCTGGCGGAATGCCTCCACCGCTCGAATCAAATCCTCCTTTTCTAAACAACCATCCCACGATATGCCGTTCACCCACATCATTGTTTTGATTTCTCGCACAGACATGCCCTGCATCGCCTCGCGTGAAGAGGGAATTCGGATGGGCTTCATGTCTTCCATCTCCTCCGTGCATTCCCTTGACCCTTGAAAATTCTCAAACGTGTGTGGCCCCGATTCCGACGTCAGTTTTTCCGAAACTGGAGCTCGATTCAGCACGGATTTGTAGAGCATGCCCGGAATGATGGCGTCCACAATTCGTGCAGAGCGATTAACGTAGGATGGGATGGGTTTCAGCCTTATCCCGGGAAACTCCTCAGCGATAGCGTCGCGAAAGGTCTGCGTGAAGTGATTGCAGTTGTGCTGGAGTACATTATATTTGCAAGCATCCCAAGATGAACGCATCTTATTCACAATGCTGTGAATCTGCACTACAGAGGTGCCCAAAGGCAAGCGACCAAGGAGAATACTATCTATTCTCCGCAGCGGCACAGAATTCGGTTTGCACGGAAAGATGCCGCAGAAGCCAGGAGGCCGGTCCTCGGCACCAGCGAAGGACCACTCCATGCCAAAGAGCTCAAGACCGCTATGGTACAGGCCAAAACCGAGGCACTCGTTCACAGTGCGTTTTCCGGAGGAGAATTTCCCTTTCTGCAGGTTGTACACGTTCAGGATGACCTTCTCGCCATGATTCTCTGTACTATTTTTTGAGGAATAAGACACTGATGCCGACAAAGGATATACAGTTTCGTCATTTCCCACCGTTTTCTTGCGCGCTTCGCCCCCATGACTCGCTGGGTTAGCCATCGGAAACTTGGAGCTGTTACTGCCCATGCCTCAAAACCAAGAAACAACCACTTTCCACCTTAAACCCACCTACACACACACACACACACACACAGGCAGACAGTCCCTCCTACAGCGTCACTTCGGCAAGTGACGTCTGAGGAAGCGGCGGTGTGTGCGTTTCTTGAAATAGGAAGGAATGCTCCGGCTACCCCTGCCACTTCCTTTGCTAAAGTCAGGAGAGCAGAGACGCAAACCGAAACGGAAAGAAGGTGCTCTTTTTGAGCGGCCTCAGCACACACACACACACACACACACACACACACACACACGGAAAACGAAGAGCTTCAGAAAACATTGACGAATAAGAAAAGATTGAAAAGGTTTTTCGGCGAAATGGAAATGAGAGCAAAAAGATTCGATAAAAGAGAAGAAAAGGAGCCTCTCCCTCCCCCCAAAAAATGAGACACGTGATGGTCGGCGGATCCTGATATGATAGTAAAATGGTGGGAATGGGGCACAAATCAAGTGCACCATCAGCGTGCGGAGCCACCACTGCTCTCGCAACTAATCTCGGAGCAGTGCCTGCCGCCGTAATACCCCAGCGCACGCCAGGAACTGAATGTTCCGGGCGGCGGTAGCACGACGCCAACGGTAGAAGCAACCGCCACAAGGGGTGATTGTACATCTGATGTATCGCCAGCGAAATCAGACGCTCCCGACTTTGCACGTAAATGCTCCGGGTCACCTTCCAGAAGGGCCTCGCGTGCAGCCCCCAAGACCGTTTGTACTGGGGGGCGGAGGGATTCCACTTCTGGCCGCCGCCCTAATACAAAGGGCTCCGTAACAGTGAGACGATACACCCACTTGGATCCATCTGCACGTCCGCGTTCTCGCTTCTCACGAGCAAGCTTCCGTGCGCGCTCCTGCCGCTGAATGAACTGCTCCACTCCAGATGAGGCCTCATGGAGGCTGGATGAGAAGATGCTCTCCGGGTACTCACCTATCTTTGGACTGAAGGTGCACTCGGAGAAGTCCTCCGAATGCGTAATGCGCTGCTCCTCTAGTTTCTGTTCCCGCCGAAGCTGCCAGAGCGCGTTGCGCCGTTGAACTTGCATGACGGAGCCGCCTCGAGGTACCACAAAAGACTCAGCACAGCGGCCTGTGGAGCGCTTCAAAATCCCGGGGCTTTTCCCATCGGTACTCCCGCGACGATTTGGTGTGCCTTGAGAGGTGCTGTGGGTAGACTGCAGTCGTGGACCCGGTGAGGAAAACGCCAGCTTTGCACAGGCCTCGTCCCGCGCCAAGGAACTTTCTGCTTCACCACATTGCCTTTGGAACCAAACGCTCTCATGACCCCCAATCTCTTTCTTCAATGCGTCACATTTCATAATGTCTGCATGACATTCGTCACCATCACTGTTCAGGTGTGCCCGCTGCAGTTGCAGCTGCATTTGTTGGCGCTGAATCCACGCGGCGTTGGCCATGAGTTTCGCGCGTTGTTGTAGGAGGAGTTCGTCCTCTGCCAGCGCATTCATCCACACCTCTCCCTTCCTCCCTTCTATTCGACAGGAAGCTGACCAATACCCTGCAACTTTTTCACCCGTTGTTTCCTTCGCCCGTCAATGAAACGTGCGGCACCCTATTGAAAACAATAAGGGTGGGTGAAAAGGAAAAAAAAAAAAAAACAACAATAGAAAAGGCAAATGACCATACACTGCGTTGTGAGGGGATTTGCACGGAAATCAACGCTACAATGAAGAATCAAAACACATCGTCGTTCGTTTCCTTCGTTTTTGTGCACAATCTCATTGCCTCGCAGTATTTTTCACCCCTTCTCTTTATCATCTTCACATTGGGTTCTTTTCCCAAGTTAAAATGGTCGTCGATAACGTGCCCCATGCTGCAATAGCTCTGTGTGTGGCATCGCGAGCCATGGTAGCGGCAGTTCTTCTGCTCCCCGGAGCATCGCTAGTCGACGTGCATGCTCCGCGACCGAAGTGTGGCATTGTGGATGCCTCGGCCCCATCGTAAACAGCTGCATAAGATAATGGCACGGCATACAACGCCCCTCCAGTTCCGCCTGCAGTGTGTCGTACTCCTCAGGCGACGCTAATGGCTTGTTCCTCGTAAAAAGCGCATCAATGCGCTGTTGGAGCTTCTTCTCCAACCCCTCATCCATGGGTATTGAACCCATACGCGTCGCGCGTAGTGCTCGCTCAAATGGATCATTGTCCCCACACTCGCAGCGCGGGCAGCGACAATAAAAGAGGTATTTCTCCTGCAACATTCCCCGCCGGCGTCCGGTAGAGCATACTAGGAAGAAAGGGCTGTTTGTGTAGTCGAAGGTGAGTTCCTCCCCCACGGCGATGGCGCGCAACGACTCGACCCCGGTGGTCAAGTTGAGGTCGCAGCTGTGGTTAAAGCAGGACTGAATTCCACCCGTGTACAACACCTGTGTTTGGTGATCGGACCGTTGGAAGGCGTTCGTCCTAATTGCTGCCACCCAGCTGTCTGAAAGATCCGCAGGGAGATCCCTCAGCAACACAGAAAAAATGTGGCGTAAGGATGTGTCCACAGGAATGTTTTGGTTCCGTGCAAGAGCGTCTAGAGCCTCATATCCGGCCACCCGCATCTTGTAGCCGCTCCACGTCGTGATGACGTGCATTACCAGCGCAATTCCCCCGTGAAACTCAGGGGAGAGATTGGCCAACAGCCGCAAAGCGTCACACTCGCTATGAGTGTGACGCTCATGGTAGCTTCCAGCGCAAGCGCCGGAACAGAAAGCAACGACAAGACAATCGACGCAACGCTCTGTGCCAGCACGCTCAGCACACGCAGCGCAGAGGGGATGCGCCGCATCCACCCAAATGTTGTGGTACCCCACAGAAAAGGCACGCTCGTGAGCGAGTACAGTACATGGCCCCACACCCTCCGTCGCATATTCACAAAGATAGGGTTCACCGCTGTAGCAGGCGGGCCACACCTCGGTGATGGCCTTCATTGTGTTGCACCGCTCTGCTTCAAAGGCAGAAGCGGAAGCAGAGAGAGGGGTCGATACGCATTGCTCGCCCTATATGTCGATTTGCCTCCCAATGACGACTCGCCAAGGCTGCGGTGCCAACATGGCATAGAAGAAGTTTGGGAACCTCTTCTGACGCCGCATGCAGTAAGCACATCCCAATAAAACCGTAGGCCTTCGCCACGAGCGGATGGCTCTGCAGTGCATCGTATGCACGACAACAACAGGCAAAATATTTCCGCTGTGCCCACAAACAACTACACGCATTGCCATGTAACTTTCCCAATTCGTCCTAATGTTGCCGCTGCTGCCCGTCTGCCGACTCCGGGGCGAAATGGGACCCGAGGGGTGATGCGGCGGCAAACCTCACACCGCATTCGTACGCTGCAAGAGCCGCCTTGTAGTTCCCCTCGGCAAAGTGCGCATTGCCCGCAAGCCGCTATGCCTCCATTTTCTGCGTATATATATATATATATATATATATATACGTGTGTGTGCGTGCAGCTCACCCCAAATCCCTTGACGGCAGCGCCTCGAGTGCGAAGCATAAAAACAAAAGGAGAGGAGACAAGAGGGTGTCGTTGTGGTACGTGTGGATGCATCTCCACTCGTCCGTCCAGCAGAGAGGGAGCCTCTACAGGTGGAGAGAAATTAAAGGCAACGTCCAAAGCAGAAAAAAAAAACATAGTGAACACAATATTTATATATAAATATATAAATATATATGAGTGTCAACAACAGCAACAAAAACAAAGAGTGTCAAATATGGCGCTGGTTTTCCATTCACTAACACACCGGATCGCTTCACACACGGAACTTCCGACCAAAAAAAAAAAAGAGCTCTCTTGAGCAATTTCAGTTTGGGTTGAAGACACCGCTCCCCCGCCTGTGCGCGTGCCGCTGCTGCAGCAACAGCCGGTCTGTCTTGGACTTCACCAGTTCGTACACCACCATTGCGACACCACACACAGGCCCTGCCCTCACAAGCGACGCCCCAAGACCACGATATAAAAGAGAAGCCTCCTTTCTTACGATATCTACAGCCTGCCCAAAACCAATATTACGGGCCTGCACAATCGTCTTGACCGTGTCTAAGGGATAAAGAAGAAGCCAGGTCGCCATTGACGAAGTACTACCGGCAAGAAATGCCATCTGACCCGTAAAAAAATCTGGGGGGCTACCCATCGTGGCGACCATATGTGCACGCCAATACGAAGAGGCTGACACTTCAGACAGGTGGCACAACCAACGTTTGTTCACGTCGTACAGCCCCAGATAGCAACCAGCAAAAAGTGCATCCTTCACGAGGTGATAGCGGAAACCACAGTAAAAACCCTTTGGGCCCTCTGTCTGAAAGATCTTGAGTGCACATGTCCACGCGTTCCTCGTCGTATTGCGTGTTAAAAATTGCGTTCTAATCTTAATGACATGCATCGGACAACCAATGATAGTCCCGACGCCTCCAGCAAAAGCCCCTGCACGAAACGGGGACGCCCCTATCCACCCTGACGCTTGCGACGACAGAGATCTGCACCTCGATGAGGTGGGTGGGGACATCGCACTCTGGTTGTCCAAGGACCTGAAGGTGTCCCAGAGGGCGAACTGCAAACTACGCTTTGTTGCCGACATCACCAACGGCGGCGAGATTCCACTGTACAGTCTCCGCACACCCTCCGTACGTGCCATGGTCCAGAGTGTATGCAGGAGAGACCGACTTGCACCGGGTCCCAATGCCTGCATGCGTGTCTTGACAGTATCAAAGGGGTGACCAAGAGCCACAACCACAGCGCCTTGGGCGGCCCCGGGAAGGAGAGCAAGAACTGCATTGCTATCCATTGAACACGGACTTCTACCACTTGTAGCACAAGAAAGAAAAAGAGAAGCGATACACACACACACACACACATTACATTACATTACATACATATAAAGGGCACGAAGAGAAGTAAATCCAAGAGATAGCTATGCATCTCTCAGTTCCACACTCGTCTTCTTCCCCCACCTCTCAGTTCCCCTCCGAGAGATGATAGAACACCATTTGCCGTGCAGAGTTTCACACACACACACACACAAATGCATACACGGACAGAGAGGAGAATAGCAGCTTACCGAGTGACCTTCAAGGGCCTTACATCCCACTTGTTGTGTTCTAGTTTACATCCGGGGCAGACAACGGGCAACGGCGTTCCGTCCTTATCGCATAACATTGGAATCAGCTCGCCGTACGGGTCCATACGCAGCAACTCGCGATCGCAATTACTGCAATAATATGCCAATCGAGGAAGACGCGACCGGGCCTTCATGTGGATGCTGGCTTTCCCCACACCATCTGCATGCTTCTGACCGCCAATATCCTGCTTGACGGGAGGAAACACAACACCGCTCCCCTGGGCGCTTTCTGGCAAGCTGTTGGAAGTGAGTGATTTCTTTGCATTACTTTCTCCAGGATGTGTTGTGTAAACGTAGTTGTTTGAAAGCCTGGAGGGGATGTTCGCGTGGTCACCGTGCTCGTTGAATGGCACCTCTTGTTCCCATTTAGTGTGTTCTAACATGCAGCACGGGCAACTCATCGGAAGCAACTCACCAAAGGAAGAAAGAGAGAGCGGCAGTGGATTGCCAACGTGGTCCATGGCAAGCACGTGATACCCACACAAACCGCACTTCCATGAGATCTTCAGCCGCTCCTGCTTTGAGGTGGGCACCCCATCGCGCGAGTGAGCCTCCTGTGGCGTTGCCAGTCTCTCGTTTGCGGCCAGCAATTCCCGGTCCCATTCACTCACCTCCGTCGGCAACGCTGATGCTGGCGTATGCTCCCTGACTTCGTTCTTATCGTCCCACTCTTTTGGCCACGACTCGGCGACGGGACAAAACATACTTTGAGGGTGCGAGCCACATGACTGAGCATTGACATCGGCTTCCTGCAGTGCAGGAATAACATTCGAGATCATTTTCCCTTTTTTGTCTGCTGCACTTCCCTTGTGCGAGGCAAAATAAATCGAAAATAATAGCGCCTATGTAAACACAGGAGGGCACATAGATAGCCATATAAGCAAAATGCCTCAGCTACTCATCACTCGTCCACTACATACATGCACAAGCACATATATACACATATATAAAATGCTACTAGACCTGCCCTTACTTCCTTGCACCAGAGATGACAGGCCTTTGACACATAAAATTCAGCAAATTTTACATTCCCTAGGAGGACGGCAGCTTCCCTGTTTTCGGCGATACCGTCCGCCTGCGACTTTCCAAACGAGCCATTACGTCCGACACGGGACTTACATCCATGACACACACATCCTCCATACTACCCACAGCATTTATGCCGCCAGTCATATATAAACGCCGCCCCACCCCCAACGCTAGTGCATGGTAGGCGCGAGCGGGCAGCTGCTTGGGCCCTGCCTCAGAGGGCATCAACTTTACCCAAAAAATAGAAACACTGGACTCATCCTTCTTCAGAAAACACATGATCCACGCGTCAGATAACAAATTTCCACCGACCCCGACTCCCCCATGCAGAAGGAGCTCGTTGGGGCCAAGCACACACGCTGCGTGTCCGTATCGTGGTGGTGGGCCCTGATTACCCACACTTATAGAAGCCGCTACCCAGTGATTCCTCTCCACATCATACACAGCCACATCGTTGCAAAAATCAACTCCAAGCTGACGGATGGGCTGCACGGCCTTTGGGTCCACCTTTTTGGGAGCCTTTTTGCCCTTTGTTGATGATGTCGTTTGGAACCGTTCCAAACGACGACCACCGTGAAAAACAATGTAGCGACCTTGCAGCACACCAGCTACATGTGAAGAACGAGGAAGAGGAGAAGCTGTTACCACATCTCCCCTTTCTCCCACTCCCTCTTCGCACCATCTGAGGGTAGAAAGGTCGAGGATCTGCATCGCGGAGGAGCAGCCGTGACTGCCATTTCCCCCAAACACATACGCACGGTCTCGTACAACAGTGACTGTAGAGCACGTCAACGGCTCAGGGCCTGACGACGACCCACCCCGAACGTGCAGAGCGATCCCAGTGCTCATGTCAAACCCCGCAGCGCGTGAAACACGCTTGTTACCATTCCACCCTCCAATAAACAACACCATCGGATGCTCACGCAGCGACGGGACAGTGGCCTCCGTGAGTGCATGAGCTGCGTCGATATTGGCATTCTTCCGTGTCTCGTTTCCCTCAGCGACCTTCACTGGTGTTCGGCTCTGATCGGGAGAGGGTGAAGTTGCAACAGAAGGCAGTGGAGAAGGTTTGTGCACCTTCGCCGGTTTATGCTCCCAATCCACAACAACAGCCGCCAGCGTCGGCCAAGAGAACCCGGAAGGCACACACATAGGAACGAAATCAGCAGGACATTTTTCGGATGGAATAGGACTACTCCGAGGACTACCACCTTCTCTGCCCTCAATCTCCTGGGAAGCATCCGCTCCAGACACCACAAAGCAGCGCAGAGCCTCGGAAATTTCAACATCCCATACATGTGTGTCGGTGTTCCACCACTCCACAAAAGGCATTTTTTTTTGTGTCTCGTTCTGATGAAGAGATCGACTTGGTTGCGTTAGCGTCGTCACATCACACCCACCCATGACACACAGCAGCCCATTTCTTGGGTGAACAAACGAGACATGTCCCATACGCCGCCACGAAGGTGCGTTTATAGAGCAGAAATGCTGCACGTGCACATCCAACTTCCCCAGCTGACTGGAGTCCTCGTCCAATCGATTTTTCTCTTTTCCCGTCCTTACAGGCATCCCCCTCCTCTTTCCCACACTCACTAGTCTCCTCGCTTTTCTTCTTTGTTCCTTCCTCCAGAGAGAGAAGAGGGAGGGGGAGGTGGAGTGGCTACCTGCGGCGAGGAGACAAAAAAAAAAGAAGATGTGTAGAAACAGAGAGGCTTCACCGCACTCGGCTCACTGGCATAGAGCCTGTGCCACACCATAAACGCCGATTTCCTCAGCTTCTACATGAGAGGGGCATACGCACAGGCGAAAGTGAAAACAGTACAAAAACCATGCGCACCACAACCACCTCCACATGGTGTCGAAAAAAAAAAACAAAGCAGCGAAAAAAAAAGTGTAAACACAAGTCCACCACCGTTGTTGTTATTATGCAAGATCGTTGCAGAAAGAGGAGGGGGAGATACGGCGTGCACTGTATTTTTATCCATAGCCAAACTTCTTAAAGCATTCCCCACACAAGGAGGCATATCATTACAATAAAAAAAGTAGACAAAGCCATTAACTCGTCACCCTTGCATGGTGATGGTGACTGGGAGGATAAAAAAAAAAAAGGGTTGAAATTCATATTATAAACGCTTCCAAAGGCATTTTGTGTCTGGAATAAACAGAGCGGGACTAGACCACGCGCACGCCACAAGTTTTAGGGGAGGGAAAAACAGAAGTTCGTCACATTTTGTTTATTCGCCCCGTTTTTTTCCCTTCAGACA
>JASANU010000620.1:0-11504 GCA_030849675.1 Trypanosoma platydactyli | reverse complement strand
ACGGGGCATTTTTGTAATACGCAACTGTCTGAAGGAGACGTAACCACGCATAAGCTTTTCGGCCGAGATCAGCTGATGCGGCAGTAATGCCACCTGTTTGGACGACATTTAGCTATGCCCCGGACGCTTCCCGCACTTCTACGTATGCCGGGCCCGGTTTGATCGGCATTTTTAAAGACGGCGCGGTATGCCATCAAAAGCTCCGCTTGGGAACACCCCATCCTGCATTCCATTGTGCCATCGAAAGTGCGTATTTTCTCCTTGGGGCGTTGAAAAACCTTTTGGGTTTCCTTCCCAAGCATATGGACCCGTCGAGCGCCTGCTTTAGGGCGTTCCCCCACTGCCCCTTCATGTGCTTCAAACCAATCCCCGAACGAGGTCCCCGGCCGTTTCGTATGTTCCTCCCCCTGTCGGTTATTCACCGCAGGTTGTGCATAAGCCTCGGTTTGAAACTCTTCCAATTTGTGAGTTGCCTGCAAAGTTGGGCTTCCATATGTTGCAAACGGGCACCTTTTTTCCTCCATGAAAGCGTCTTATCCCCGAAATTGTTCCTGTAGCTTGGCATTTCGGCGCCGTATTTCCTGTTTTTGCTGTTGTGCTAAAGCGTGGACCCTGAAGTTATCGTCCGCCAATTCAGCACGAGCACTTTTGCACTGAAAATGCAGTGGGGGTTGTTTGGCCCCCAAGGATGCCAACTCCTTGCTTAAAGCGGAACGAGCTTCTTGAAAAGCGGCCAAAAAAAGTCCTCGTTTTGCTTGGAGCTTTTAAAACGGTTTTAAACTTCACACGAGAATGCGGATGAACGGTTTCCGCAGACATCCTAAGAGATCTTAAAACATACTAATAATAAATAGACTTTCTTTTTTTTTCAGAAAACCCACACTCCGCGAGAAGGCTTCAGGACAAGAAAGGAAAAGGGGCAGATGTGCAGAGAAACGGCCACCCGATACCATTCACATCCCGTGGCCAAAGCAAAAAAAAAAAAAAAAAAAACACGCCACGCGAAACCTTTTTTTCCTCTAAAGGGGTTCGAAAAAAGCATCCGTGACAGGGGTCGAACCTGCAACCTCCTGATCCGTAGTCAGATGCTCTTCCATTGAGCCACACGGACACATCGTCGCCGGTTAATGAAAACACCACCGAGGTAGCACCATTTTTCCACCCTTTCGAGTTTTGGGTTTCCCCACCGGCTTTGCTGCCCCCGGCGGTGGGCATGCCACGTTGTGTGCTAGAGGTGGGGGCTTCTTTTGGGTCGTTTCCTTTCGCGGCCTCCTTTGCCTTTTGTTTTCGGTAGGGAAATGGGTTGGGGTTTTCGCTCCGTTATCAGCCGCCCCCCGCTACGCAGCACGCAGGGGCTTTGGTTTCGCAATGGCGGGCCAGGTCTGCTTTTGCGGTGGGAGGGTGTGTTTTTTCGGGTGCGTGCAGAAAAAAAAAAATGGTCAAAACACACTGCCGTCATCAATTTCCCTCCCACGATTAGATCATCTTTCGTGAAAAAGGATGGGAAATGGTGCTACCTCGGTGGTGTTTTCATTAACCGGCGACGATGTGTCCGTGTGGCTCAATGGAAGAGCATCTGACTACGGATCAGGAGGTTGCAGGTTCGACCCCTGTCACGGATGCTTTTTTCGAACCCCTTTAGAGGAAAAAAAGGTTTCGCGTGGCGTGTTTTTTTTTTTTTTTTTTTTGCTTTGGCCACGGGATGTGAATGGTATCGGGTGGCCGTTTCTCTGCACATCTGCCCCTTTTCCTTTCTTGTCCTGAAGCCTTCTCGCGGAGTGTGGGTTTTCTGAAAAAAAAAGAAAGTCTATTTATTATTAGTATGTTTTAAGATCTCTTAGGATGTCTGCGGAAACCGTTCATCCGCACTCCCGTGTGAAGTTTAAAACCGTTTAAAAAGCTCCCAAAATCATTTGTTCATGAACGCCGTAAAGGCGGGACCTACGGCGGTCAAATGCGGTGCGTCGTTTTGGGTGTTGAAAAATTGATGCGAAAGGGCGACCACCTACCAGAACCTGCAAGGTAACGGCACCCCCGAGGGTCGAAGGTAGGGATTGCGGCGTTGCCATGGGCTCGCGCCTCCCTGGGTTTCTTCTGTATAGTTCCACGCTCCGACCCACCAGAGCGCCAATTATCCTCCAAACCGCGCGGCCAGGCTTCTTCGAAGGTGGCCCAAACCCCCCGTCCCTAAACAGGGCGTGGCGCTCGCCGCCCCTTCGGGTGATATTCCTAGCTACGGCGTTTTCGGCACCGATTGAAATTGTAAATAGAGGATCTTTGCCTAAGCTTTAAAAACCATGTGCGGAGGCACTTTTCATGCATTATCAGTCGCTGGCTGAGGTTTTCAGCGCCATCGAAGAAAAAAGTTCACGCTTCAATCTTGCACCGACGCGTCCGCGGCCCAAGCTGAAGAACTTAAGGGGGGTAGCAGCTGCCTTGTGAACAGGCCTATTTTTTTCCCTTTCAAACATCCCACCTTGTTCGAAAACGCTGATGGTGGTGGATTTGGCAAATCTTAGGGGGCCTGGAAACTTCCTACGGAAAAGCGGCAAGTGCTGTCACATCAACCTCAGAAAAGAGATGACATCTCAAGAGCAACTTTGGGCTGCCCGCACATACGGTATGTAACGAGCAGGATACTGCAGATTCCGATTCTTGAACTGCACTGCGCATTTACTCAATGGGGTGGCACCCTTTGAGTAGAACATTGTGTTTCATCAGCATACATTTTGACCGCACTACCGAGAGCGTTTCTCTTGGAACGAATATCATTGTGGCTCTTCACCGAGAGGTTCCCTTCGCAAAACTTAGTGCCAGAGTTTAGTATCTCGTCAGTGATGCTCTTTCCCAATGAATTAACTGCCTGCTGAGGCTCACCAATGTAATTACTATCGAACAAGAATTCGCACTGTGTTACATGGGAGATGGCGTGTTTCGGCTTTATGACCTCACAATCACCACTGAGAGCCCGTGTGATGGTGTGTGGCATTTCTGGACCGCATCTGAACTCTGATGAATGCTATCAGTTTTCCAGTTTAAGCCCAGGATACAAGATGCACATAGAACCTACAGTTGAAAGAGCCACCCGGAGAGGAAAAAAAAAATGAGGAGAGAGAGAGAGCTGAAACTGTGAGTTGCACAATGTGTTCAACCACAAACACCCAAAGCTGTTTGAGGCCCACCTTTTTTAATTGAGTGGTTTAAACTGTGCTTCCCCGAGAAAGAAAAACAAAATCTTTTTTTTTTCTGCAACATGATTAGATGAACGGAAGCAAGCCCTCCCCCCCCCCCTAACCCCTACAACCGTAGGGCGTGATTGCTTATAAACCACCCATTTGTCAATAAAGTACCTCTTTCCCAACCTTTCCTCTAGTAGTTAGGTTTTCGGGCAAAATAAGGCTGCCACATCTCTGATCCAGCTCCCCATAAAGGGGCCAAATTCTTCCGCCAAAAATTCAAGATGCAATTCATCAACAAATGCGGGCATGTGACATGTCGAAAAAGAATTTCTGCCGTCCTCCCCGCGATAAGCATCTTCGGTCCAAAGGAGGCACCTTTCATTTTCTAGCTGAGAATATGCACTCCATGAAAACCAATTAGGGATATATGGATATGATGAATATTCGCCACCCTGAGCATTGCAATCAGCCAGAGATTCTGCAGTTAGTGGGGCAGATACTTCGCTCACATTCACACCTGCGGGTACTTGGCAAACATTGAGTTGATTCCATCCAGTCCTGGGACTGTATCTTGGTTTTTTTTTTTCAATCTTTATGTAGTCCATGTAGTATGTATCCCATCCGGAAGGCTTACGAGAATATATGTCAGGTATTTTGTTTGTTGCCTGGGAGGTTTTTGGTGTCCTAAACCATGAAATATAGTGTGACACACTTGGACCGTAGCATAGAAGATTCTCCCCGAAGTTTCCATTCATACGGGTTTCAGATGTCTCCCTGGAAGTGATACGGCCGTCACTGACTACCAACCGGGGCAATGTGCCGTCCATGGATGTTTCCTTATCTTGATAAGCACCCAGAATATCAAAACAGTTTGGAGGAGCCTGTTTTGCATTGTTGCGCCCGCATCGGTACACCGTTACATCGTCGAGAGCTGGTAGTATGTTTGTCAATGGGGACGTCGCAGAGGATCTCTTAGATCCCCTCTTCTCACGCACAATATCCCTACTAAGAAAAGGATGGCAGCTCTGCTCTCGCATGGCAGCCGCTTCTCCCATCGTATATTTCGTATTCAAAAACCCAGAATCAGCAATACTTTTACTTTCAAAAGTTGTTTTCACTTGCTTTCTTTCAAAGGCCGCAGTGTTTTCAAACATGTTAGATGGTATATTCTCTGCCTTATGCAATTTCATGGAAAGGCAGGGTTTCTCCCTCCCACCGCCGAATTGTGCCGAGGGTGGAATGCGAGTTTTCACAGTCTTTTTCGTCGAATTATCACAAGACTGATTCCTTGTCTTATTCAAGAAGAGAGGAGAGGCATCGAAAACAATGGGCCCAGGACTCCGTCTTGAGCTCTGGTTGTATTTGATTCCATTCTCCCCAGCCCTCATAAGAAGATTTACGCCTGCCTTTTTTGGTGTTGTGAGTTGCGATTCCCGAAATTTCCGCTTTTTTTTACCTCTCGTTTCCGACATACCTGCGTTTCGGATCTCTTCTTTACTGAATGAATTTCCCATTTCACCTGCTTCATCTGTTTTGGGGCAGTGCATCCAATGAGAATTAGAGTAACTGCTCCCGTCAATCGACTCCACCAGCTTACCAAAGCTGGTTGCCGATACAATATTTGACCAGGTCTTGCATGGGGTATCCAACCTGGCGATGTTCGAGGCAGTGAGGGGGTAACATCCATTCGTCATTGGTATAAATTCTTGTTGAGTCTCACATGCGTCGGCTTTAGAGTTGGGAAAATAGTGGGCAGCACCCAACTTTCCACAACGTTTTGGGTTTCTAACGACAGAGGCAATGCAATTACGATTCACAAAGTCCCTATCGTTGCCGTTCTCCTGCCCGTGTGCGTTGAGGTCTTGCACATGTGACCAAACCCTTTCCATATCTCTTGTCAGCTACCACGCAACGGAAGCCGCCACGAGTATCACAAGAATCGACACGAATACTATGGGGACTGTGAGGGGTTACAATCATCACCCTTCAAACAGAAACGCGCTTATCTCCCAACCTGTAAAGTCTGAAATAAACACATAAAATAATAATAAATAAATAAAAAAATAAATACAAAAGCCACCACTTCACCTCACCCCCCTTTTCCGTGAACAAGTGATATTCTTGCTAATTTCCGTTTCCCTCACCCACCCCCCCAAAAAAAATATATATATATATATATATATATATATATAATATAATAATAACTCAAAACGACCTTTTTGTCAAACTACATTAGCCAAAAGAATGAGAAAAGGAAGAAGGGAAATCCAGATGAGTTCAAGGCATTTACACACAGAAACAAACAAACTAAACGTGTACGTGTGCCCCACCCGTGAAAACCAACTTTCCCACTCACCTAGTTCCCATGTGGACATAGTCAAAAGACATTTTCTCAAGGGATGAGACAACCCAACTCACCAAGTTTTAAACCACTCACACAAAAACAAGAAGGACGCACTTAGACTTTCTTCACGTACCGCTACTTGTTTTCATTTGAACAAATCTGTGGGACTCTCTCTCTCTCTCTCTCTTTCCTCGGAAGTCGCAAGTGCAGAGAAGATCACCTATGCATTCCTATGGTACGACAGCATCACTGCTCGTGGTTGTTCGATTGTTATTCCTTTGCTGTACGCAAACGTACAATATTAACACAACTACCATCGCCTTGCGCGGTGTATGTGTATGTGTATGAATAAATGAATGTATGTATGTATGTGAAAGGGGTGCCCCAAATTATCAGGAAGCAGGAGAGAAGGTATTCCATGTTTTTCTTCGTACTTCATGCTCCTTTCCCCCTCCCCCTCCCTCCCCTCTCACTGGGAATGCAAATATCTAAATTACGTTGTAATACGGAGGGGAGAACAGTAGTAGACTCCAGCCAATGGAGTTTACGCCATGAGAAAAATGCGATCTACCGGTTTAGGTGATTGCTCCTCCTGCAGTAGAAGAAAAAAAAAAAGTGAGGGCAGGGGAAAATAACAGTAACCCCCTCCTCCCCCCACATACATACACAAAGAGGAATAAACAAAAACAAAAAAAAAGATCCCTTCCTCTGAATAGGATGACACCAAAAGTTTTTCCTTTGGTCTCGGGAGCGGAAATAGAACACCAACAACAACAACAAAAGTGGAGATGCAGAGAAATATACAAAACACACCAACATGTCTATTTACACACGCATACACATACACACACACACATATATATATATATATATCTAGATGGGAATAAAAAAATACCCACACATGTAGTGAAATGTTAACTCATTGGTACATCTCCAAAATACACGCACAACACCGGCACGCCTCCTTCCCACCACGCGCATTCGCTCCACCCAAAAAGATGTACAAGAAAATAGAGGATCAGACAAAACTGAGTTATGTAAATTTTCCCCATAATGACACACATTTTTTCAACTGCAGATACAATATTTATCAAACACAAAACATCTAAATATCGGAAAAAAGAACAACAACACGGTGGGGCAACGTCTTTTCCTCCTTTTTTTTTTTAGGTGTGCTGAAGAGGTTAAATTAAAGATGTATTTACCTGAAGCTTTCATTTCTCCTTCACCACATCAGAGAGATTGTTCAACCCATATCTTTCCCTTTTCACTCTATCCCTCAAACTTAGGGAGGCGGGACAGGAGAAATAAACATTATTGTTCAGACTGCCACTTACTCTCCTTTTTTTCCTCACTTAAGATATGGGCTTGCACCAAATATCCACCTGAGCTGCTCCTTGAAAGTGTAGAATTAGTAATTTATAACTCCTGTGAACTATGCGGTTGCAGTTTAACCACTGCTATATTGACCAATGGTTTTTCGCATTTATCCCCTCACTTCGTGATATGTGTACATCCTCACAAAGAGACGACCGGGAACACCTCCTCCTTTCCTTGTTGGGAAACAAGTGAAGACCGCTCACAGAGAATTTCGAACTAGCAGTCTGGCGGTCATGCACCTACGTCTGAGAACATTCCACTTCCGACCGCATCTGGGAATATGAGGGATAAGCAGAGGACACGGAGTCCATGGATGATGTCTGCTTTTCTATAGGTTCATGATGATAATGATGTGGTGGTGCTAATGTTCCTACCACGGAAGGAAGGAGGGAACTTTCGCCAGAATTCAAGAGGCAGGGCTTTAGCTGAAGAGTTCTTGATGTATAGGAGGGAACTTCTATAGAAGATTCTACACCTGAGTACTTTTGACATTTTTTTTGGCCTTGAGTATCGAGGAAACGGGTCTGGGATACCATTTCTTCGGTGTCGGAAGATGTAACGATATGGCAATCATTTATATTTGACCCGCTCTCGACATTCTCTTCTCCTATCCCCATCAGAATTGATTGCCGGTTTATGGGGTTCGTATCTCCAAGTTGTATCAACTGTTGGATGTGCGGAAGCATGATCCGCGTGGTGGTGATCGTGGTAACCGTTGTTGTTGTATACTTTTTTCGGCGACGATGGGGTACCACACTTTCACTATCAACTGTGGAGAGCTCACACTTCTCAAACGGTACGCCAGGGACGGTTCCACGTTCCACAGATGGCAGGTGAACATCACTTTTTCTACTACATGGCTTGTGCAATGCCAAAGATTCATGATACGCTTTAGGCATCTCCATTTCTATTGCATCAGCGGTAGGCACACGGCGTAGTTGGTGGTTCGAATAGGCAGATGTGTGGTTTTCCCAGCTCATTGAGCTTCCTTCCACGAGAGTGTATATTATACAGGGGCCTTCACCTTATATATGTAGACGTGGCTTCGTCTTGCTTCCTTCGTCCACCCTCCTTCCTCCCCTCTATTACGTCTTACTCCCTTGTATATATATATATATATATATATGAGTGTGTGTGTGTATGTGTGTGAAGCAGAGAGAAGTGATGCACGTACGACAGGAAGGTGCAGATTCCACATGGACGGAAATCAACAGGAACAACAAAATAACAACAACTAACAGCGAGAAGTAACAACAGTGAAAAGAAAGTTGTGTGTACCTGTGTGAAACAAAAAAAAAAAACTGTGGAGAGAGAAGAATAAAATGAGAAGCGGGGTACATCATAAAAACAGGATAGTATATACATATATACATTACGTGTTTTACGTACATTTTGTATGTGTTTATAACCTCACCGCTTCCAAGTTCAGAATATTGCATTTTTATTTACCCTCCACTAGTTTGCATCATCTCCGATGAAATTTTGAGAAAATACAAACGAAACCAAACCATAACAACAACAGACAACAGACAACAGACACTCCGCATGGCCCGCAGGAGGGGCCACACAGAAATACACCCTTGCGCTCTCAGGGGTAACCCCCTTTGGCACCGTGGTGACGGAGCGCAGAAGAGGTGCCTCACCACAGAGATGGGAGCTCTTCCTCTTTTCGTTTTGATCACTTTACCCAAACAATGAGAGAACGCACCAGCGAACAACTCTTTTATTTATTCATTATTTCTCTCTCTCTCTTGCTTTCCCGCTTCCCCATCCACTGCGAAAGAAAAAAAAAGAGAAGTAAGTAATGAAAGCAGAAAAATGACTGGCGATATATATATATATATATATATATATATAAACGGAATATGACGAGGAGGAAACAACAAAGGGGGTGGAAACTCAAGCAGCAGCACGAAAGAACGATGTCAAACAGCTTCCCAACGGCTGTCGTACCCAATATTACAATGCATGTACATATGATCTTTCTTCACAATCCCAAAGGCGGGGGATTATACTAATATGCGTGGAACGCCTTTCTTTGGAGCAGCCTAGGAAGATAAATTCACTAGGATCACTTTATCCTAAACCTTTTCCACAGCTCGGCGCACTAGGAGAAAAATCCTGTTCTCTGTTCTTTAGCCATAGGAAAGGAAAAACAAAAAAAAACATATCAAGTTTCAACCACTTGAGCAAATTCTAAACGTATCAGATTCAAAGAGACAGTAAGCTACACCATCGTTACCATTTATTCCGCAGTAAAGAGTATTTAACACAGATCTATAAGAACAGGCACTATAACATAATCTAAGCCAGTTTCGCATCACCGTTGTGCTCCACGGGGGCATCACCACTTCGGATGTGTTCCGTCGGCATTGATCCACTACGGGTGTGCATCACAGACCCTTTGATTTCCAGGGAGGACTCTGGCAAGGCTCTCAGGAACATCATGGTGGATGGCAAGCACACCGTAGTGGATGTTGTAGTTTTCATCCAGTTTGAAGTCTTTTTCCGTTTAAACCGTCGGCGATCCTCCTCTTTCGGGCGAGGCTCTTTGATTGGCTTCTCCCAAAGTTGCGCAAGCGGTTGCGATGAGGGAGGGCATGAATTCACCCTTACGTTTGGGGGGTGGTAGACGGAGGGGGTGTCCAGATATACGACATCCACATTAGGCTGCCGCCGAATGACGCGTGTGGGAGGCGTTTTCGTTTGGACACCAAACAATACCTTCCTCCGATTCTCCGTCAGTGTCCCCGCATACATTACCAAGTCACACCAGCTTGCTCTTTCAAACTCTAGTGGAAACAGGAGAGTGAGTGAAAATTAGAAACAAAATAGCATTAACAGTCTATAAAGTCCAACCCACCACCACTACAGAACCCAAACAAGTTCAGGCTTTGCAAATTACGGACAAGAGGGATCCCGGGAGAACATAAAAAGGGCAGAACTACCCCCCTAACGCGCGAGCACTTCACATACCGGCAACGCTCCAAAACCCACCACACCCCTCAAGCTTGATGGTGTGCGTCTGTCTCTCTCTTTCTCTGTGTACGTGAGCTTCCCTGGCATTTGGAAAATCACGTATGTGTAACAACACGCAACGCAATACTTAATTTTCTTCCTGCACCACACAACCCCTCCTCCTCTCTCATCCACTCAAAAAAAAAAAAGCACAACAAGCGGGTATTACACACCTAGCTTGCAGGGGCCAAGAGATAGTCGAATACATCCTTTGGCCCCATAAAAACGCTGCGCATAAAACCACTTGGCCAGAACGGGCTAGCGTCCTCTCCACCCTTGTAACCTCGTCGTGTCCGATGACTGCGCCGCTGTGCCCCACTCTCATCTGACACAATAGAGCGCCCAAAATAGGACCACATCATGTACACAGCTAGACCCAGAACAAAGCTACGTACAACAAAACGACCAAGTGCCTGGTATCGCAATTGGAGTTGGTGGTCAATGCGTTTCCTTATAGCACTGGGACTCCAATCCCACATGCTGGGTGGTGTGTACTCATCCGGACGCGAATTGACCGCGCGCCGTTTTTCCTCTTCGACCTTCTCTCGTAGCCGTTCCTCGCCATCGACGCCCACATCTCGCATGCCGTCGCCAATAATAACGCCGAGAGAGCGAAATTGGTCTGTGCTTAGGGCAGAAAAGTTTATGTCGATGTTCATACCCATCCCCATCTCCCACAGTAAATGACGATGCAGTAGCTCTGCACCGAATAGGAACTGAGCTTCAGTGATAGGGATAAGTTCCCCGGGTTCTTTTCCAACATGAACAGCAAAGCACTGCTCTACATACCTTTTCCCCCAAAAGTGGTCCCTTTTTGCGATTTCCTTGTATTGACGTACTGCCCAGGCGCTATAATCACGGTAGCGTACAAGGTAATATTCCTCTTCATTCATAGAGCGTAGACCGAAGCGAATTTGATCCTTTAAAGACTTACATGACATGGTGGGTAAATCAGATGAGGGGTACATGCACCTTTTATTTGCGTTCTTCATGGACTTCAACCCACTGGTCTCAACATTCCCCCGAAACGCAATCTCATCCCCATCGGATATGCCACGATCCATCTGCATCATAGCCATAGCGGCCTTAGAGAGACAGAATACGTCATGGGATAAATCAATATTGTCTCCAGTACATGTAGAAAAGTTAAACTGCAGCTCGGGCAACGGACGACTATGCAGAAGCACGTGTGTACGATTGGCCGCGGTGCGACGATGTATAACCTCCAATAGACCCATTTCGTTCCGTTTCGGATCCGGAACCCAAAAAGTTTCTGCCACATCTCGTTGACTCAGAAGAGACGGCAAACGAAAGAAACCCCCACTCTCCATTACATGATCAGCTGGGAAAGTAGCAGTAAATAAGTGTGGGTCACGGCGGCGAACAACAATGGGCATACCAGCTGCGGTAGAGCTGTGGCCTGTCAAGGGGTTCTCCCGCGGAACGACAATTGTGCTGCCCTCAGACCGCACCACGACAGACTCTGACCAACCGGGAGAAAGTGTCATTTTTTCTAAAAAAAAAACACACAACAAGCACCACCACAATACAAATAGGAATGGTCTCTCTCCACTTTCCTCCTT
>JASANU010000619.1:0-11469 GCA_030849675.1 Trypanosoma platydactyli | reverse complement strand
TTTCCGTTGCCGAACGGAAGTGAGGGAACTGGTGGAAGTTGCAAGATTCCCAAAGGACTACAAACAAAAACCGGAAACGCTGCACACCATAACAGGGGCCATTGACAACAGCGAACCTGCGTTCAATGGGCTGTCGTCTTGTGGAGTCGTGTCATCAACGGAAACCACCGAAAGTGCGGTGCTATAGTCAGGGGAGAGAACCCTTGCTGGTAGAACGGGAGGAGTTTGTTGGTCTCTCTTTGTATCATGCCGGTTCACTCAGCGAAAACACTTGCGCCGCTTGAAGGGTGCTCCTCCCGTTACGTGAATACACAGAGGAAAAGATGGAATCAGTCGTTTCACTTATGATGCAAGAGGCGGGCATACGAGGCGAGTCCCTTTTTCGGTCTCATTTTTTTTTTCTAAAATCTGTGAGGCGTCGTATCTCGCGTCTAAATGGGGGGTTTTCTTTGCCCCCCAAAAACCGACTCAAACGGTGCACGCAGCATACCGGATGGGGGAAGACTGGCCACGTGACGCATTGCAAAATTGAGGCGTACGNGTGCAGTCGAACGGTTTCCTGGACATTCGTGTTGTCAGCACAATGGTCATAAACATAATGAAGAAGGTGGGCATGCATTCCGGTTCCTTGGCAATAGAGGCAAAAGCGATTGGTGGTGTACTGCGATATGGGGACTTGAGAACAAATATACACCGCGTCGTTTTCGAGAGTAACCCGGCAGTCGACATTACACGGGGGAAAACCCCGCCTAAGGAATACTTAGCGAAGGGGTGGAGCGTGCGATGAGAAGTGTGTGATGCGGCCGTAAGTCGTTTTCGTCAAAACCTAAACGATTGGAGTGAGAAGTCTTTCAGAAGATGCTATGAGATATATGTTTTTTGATATCGTAGAGGGAAAAAGCGAAACTAAACAAATGTTTTGTGATGCTATTACTCTAATTTTTTTTTTATTTCTATGAAGTGTGATAGGGAAAGTAGACACTATTCCGTTTGCCTTTCGCTTATTAAATATACGTTTACGTGCTGGCATACTTTTTTTGCTTCTCCCCCCCCTTCCTGGGACTGACGTGCTGCAGCAGACCTCAAGGACTGTGGGAAGACGGGGGAACGGAGTTTGTTATGCGATATTCTTTTTTTTTTTCTTCCTTTCTATTCTCCCCGAATGTTTGCTATTTTTTTATTGTTTTTTTTATCTCTATTTGTTTTTTATTGATTTCGGTTTCGGTTCTCTGAGTGCGTTTCATTTGCTTCTACTTCTTATTTTTGCTGTTGTCTGAACATGATACGCACTGAAATATACGCAAAACGCTTTTCAGTGTTTTAAAAGATATAGATAGCATATACGTGTTTATTTGTTTTGCAGTGGGCTGGTAGCCGAACAAGGAAAAGGAAATACGGGTGGGGTATTGGAAGGAAACTGTATTGGGCTGTATTTTGTGTGTAACACTGCTTTGGTAGAATGGTTGTCAACATCCAAACTTTAAATGATCGACCGCGGTGCGAGGGTTGGTTGGATAAGTTTTCTGTCGGTCGTGGCCTCTTCTCAAATAAATCCTGGAAAAGACGTTATGTCATTGTAACTCGAGAGGGTATCGGATACGCACATCGAGCTTCCGAGTGCCAAAAGAGTCCTTCGGAAACACGATGCTTTGTGCCGTTTGAAGAGCCAACTGGTGTCGACAAGGAGGTTCGGCTCCGCCCAGTCTACCTTTTGCGACGCGTGACTCCGTGTATGCATCCGGAGGTTCCAGTACGGGATAGCCAGCCTCTCCCAGCTGCGTTAGTCCCGGCTGAGAGCGATGATTGCCAGTTTTTTTTTGCGCTTTCCTTTACAGAAAGGGGGAAACGATTTTTTCTCCTCCTACGCGCCCAAAATGCTGAGGAACACCATGTCTGGACGTCCGTATTGTCACTCTACGTGCATGAGGGAAGTCTCAACACTGTGGTTCCTGTGCCACATCCGTTAGAGGCGCAGAACGGGTGGCTCGGCACCATTTGGTCTTCTAGTAAAGGTTTTTATCCGAAAATGGGGAGGGGTATGACAAGGAACTTGTTTTCCAGTATGTACGTAAAGGACCCGGATCCATGTCCATCAAGTGCATTAGTAAGAATTCGTAGGCGCGTCCTTTGGTGGAATGAGGGCGAAAGTAAGCGGCACCTTAATCTGTACAAGGAGAGTCCACATGATGTATATGAAGAGTTACTTCTCATTCAAAAACGAAATGAAGAGGAACGAACAAGATTGGCGTCTGCAGCGAAAGAGGTTGGCTCTCGATGCAGCGAAGTGGTAGCAGATTCTTTTTTTGTGAAAGATAATGACCTTGATTTGTCTTTGAATTGGTTCTAGTGGTGGTGGGGGGAGTCAACTTGTTTTAATAATAATGGTGTTGTTTTTCTAAAGAGGTGTTGTGCTCCCCCCCCCCCCCCCCATTTCTATATACCTCACGCTCAGCTGTCACTCTGCTGCCTTTCTGACCGCCCGTAGCTCGTTCGCGCTATCTTTTTTTTCCGATTAATGCGAAAGTGAGGATTATGGAACCCGTTGAAAAAAAAAAAGAAAAAGAAAATAACCCCCCACCTAATTACTACCGTTGTTATCTCGGCGGCATTTAACGTGCGTCTCACTGTGTACTTTTTCTTCATTTTTGCATGTCAAGGTTTATGTAAATGTTTTTGTTTGTGCTTCGTGCGTAAGGGTGCCTGAGGAGGAGAGCGACCAAATCAAAATTCTTTTGTTGCTTCTGTAGAAATTTCATACTGTCTTTTCCCGACCCTTTTTTGTGGGAGGTCTCGTTTTTTTTTTTTTTTCGCTGACCTCCATTCTTCGAAAACTTGCCGAAGGAATGCCTTAGACTCACTGCTTTCTAACCCACTCTGTTTCAATCTTCTTTCTTTGATGCACGCAGGCAGCGTCTCATGGAATTCCTTCGTGGAAACACATTCCTTTTAGGCCCTTCCTTCTCCCGTGACGGGAGGTGGGTTGAGGTGCTGCCTGTATTTTTCATTCATCAGTAATGTTTCGCGTAGAGAACTCTCTCGCGACGTTCAATTCACGCACACTCAGCAGTTGTTTCTGAAGACGTGGAGTGGCTGGGGAATAAGCGCAGATTTAGTTCTCTACAGGTAAGACTGAAGTAAAGAAACCGACTAGAAAAATAGGTTTATGGTTGAAAGTGAATAAAAACCGGGGGTGGGGTGGAAAGGGGGTAATGCATGAAGTTTTACATCCAAAAAAAAAAGTAATACCAGGCGTTCACTCGTTGGTGAACTCCGCAATGTCTTCTCTAATGCAGACGGCACACCAACAGTGCAGGGAGCCAGAGTCGGCAAAGCGAGATGTGTGGAAAAATGAACATATGATGTACCGATGATGAACTGGGAACGGAGGAGAAGTTTTTTTTCGCTTGTTTGTTTTATTTACTGTTGAGCATCATTGCTTCTGCTGTCGTTTCCTCTGCCTTCCAGTTTATTTTTCTTCTATTTTTCTTTCCCCGCATTTCTCGTGTGCTTATGTTCAAATTTCCATTGAGGGTTTTATTAAGAGCATTGGGGCTCTGGACGATTCTGTGAAGTTTTTTCTTTGCTCCGCCCCGCCCTCAGATCTTTTGGTGCTTTTTCCCCCCTTTTTTGTTCCTGCTTTCGTTGCTGTTGTTCTTCATTTTTTTCTACGCACCCCCTCTGGTGAAAACCATTTCTGTGTTCTGCTGTCCTTTTGCTGTTGCTCACCCCAACCAATAAGTGAAAGCAATAACGAGCCCGACAAAGCAATTATATGGCGTAGCGGCTCTGCTGTCTTCTAATTTACCCTTCACTCTGCACTCTTCTCTTTGCCCCACCTTAAAAAAAAAATTGACTTGAAGAGCAACGCCACATCACTTATGTGTGACAGGAGTGCGCCATGGGGGTAATGATGTGTCTGCCGAAACGGCGGGATAGTTACACAGTGACGTATTTTGGTATTCCGGTCAGCACGCTCGTGGTATGCGAGCAACAAGCGGTGCAGCAGTCTACGAACTACGTGCCTGACGTCCCCATTTTGCTGCAAGATGTCGCCTTTCACTGGGACTCGCACTCTGAGGTTGGAATTGCTGGTGGTGGTGGGGGGGCCACTATTTCTCCCGACAGCATGTGGATCGCCGCAGTCGAAAAGGCGATCAACGACTTTGTACGGAAGAGCAGGATACTCTCCATAGGAACTCGTCTTCAAGGACAAAAAAAAAACGCTACTCGAAGAAGCAAACCAGCAGGAAGGCGCGCTGCTCGTGTATTTGACAAAATATTTCACTCCCTTGTGGGAAAGACACCACTGCGAGCCCCACATTTCATCGCTCTACTGACGTTGTTTCTTAGAAAACTTCCAGAGCCTCTTCTCCCACCTTTATTTGTGCGGCAGGTGGAGGATATACTTAGAAACTCGGATATGACCGAGGCCTCCAAGGCACGAGCTTTTCAGAAGGCAAGTCGCCAGTCTTTTATTTTGACTTATCCATCTGACTACCTTACCTTCCAGTATTTGAAGCAGTTAATTCAGCGCCATCGTGCGGAGTTGATCGCAGCCGAGGTAGAGACTTTGGTATCCTCCATGTTGCGTTCATCCAGCGAGCATGTCGTGAGGTTTATGATACAGCAGTTGCGTCCATTTGTAAACCTCGTGATGCCCTCAACAAGTCGGGAGGAGAGAATCACTGCTGACGGCACGTCAGTTTCAGGTTCACGCCCTTATATTGTGGTGCCTGATGCCGATAGTGACGCCCAGATTCTCACTGGTTCACCATCCCTGATATCACCCTCGGACCATATTGACAGCGAGGCAGGAGGGGCATCGGGGGTTGCTACAGAAATAGCGGATGTTCCCCTCGGCAATTCGTCTATAGATTCAACAACTTCAATCTCTTCATCTGCCACTGCACGGGATGATGGCAATGAAGCACATCGAAAAGGGAGACGGGAGAAAAACCGGGTTGTGAAGCAAGACGACGCAACTGTAAACAGAGAACCAGGAGGCGGGGATGCACACCACTCGAGACAAAAAATTCAAGATGTGAATTCCACAGACTCGTTCGGGTCTTCAAAAATGACAGAGCACGAGGAAGAGGAGGGGTCGGAGGAGAAAGAAGAGATCAAATCCACCGAATGCGAACTCCATAGGACGGAGATTGCGTGCCACGAACGGAGTGTTGGACCAGTGAATGCATCGCAAAACCACGATGACGAGACCTTAGAAGAGGAAGAGGGAGGAAGAGTGATGTGTGCAAAGGAAACACAGACCGTCTTGCAGATAGGTGTGACAATTGGCGATCAGGCATACATCACTGCAACACCAGAAGTCTTCTCGTTAACCGACGAGAGGCGGCAAGACCTGTTGCCAGGTGACAAATGCCAAGTGGCGTTTACCGATGCTCCTGCTGTTGCCGGCGACGAAGATGTATGCGTCTTGGCGCCATATGCTGCTCTGCGCAGCGTTGGCGAAACTGATCAAGATATAATTCTTCTTGAAAACTGTTCTCCTTTTCATTCGGTAACCGATAAGAACACCTTTACGCAGAAAATCGATGCAACTCCTCTTGGAGATGAAGGGGTGCAAGAGCGATTTTTACCGGAGTGTTTGGGGCAGAGAAAAATGTCCTTTAATGTAGTAGGAATGCCGGCAGCGGCGCCATCCGGTACATTGCGGAATTCTGCTTCATTACCCTCCCGTGCGGATGCAAATATTCAAGATAATGGAGAAGTAAAAACTTTTGTTGAGAAGCACCCACGATATGCTGCGCTGATGGGGGCGAAGAAGCTGTTTCTTGGAAAAGAAAGGTTGCCTCCGCGTCGGCTTTTTGTTGAAAACGATCCACCAGCATTCGTGGCAGCGGAAAAAGTTAATAAATGGCCAGGAGGTAGTGACACGGAAATGCGCCTTGCAGAGAAATCTCAGGAGGCTGACAAGAGTTTTTGCGGTGGCGCAGATGAGTCCCTATTTACTGAGAAGGTGAGACGTACTGTTACGAGTGGTGAGGGTGGTGGTGATAGGCCTCAAAGTGTTTTTAATGAATCCTCTCCCCCGCATGGGGAGAGCTGGAATCGAGCCACTATACAACCCCTTCTGGCACAGATTCTGGAGTTAACTGCCCGCTGTGAATCGCTCGTTCGGATGGTTGTGGAGGGAAAAGTGACAATGGTTCCACCACCATCACCATCGTGCCAGTCGCGGCAGGCGGTGACACGAGTCGAGGAGGAAGTAGTACACCTCAAGGATGCCGTGCACGAGGTGGCCGAGAGTCAATCAAAGACTTTGGATAGCATTGTTCAGCTGAAGCAGGAAATCCAACAACAACATAAACGTTTGGAAAATGTGGGATTCGAAAAGCAGAACTGGCAGGATGACACATTGGAAGCAAAGACAACAGCACTTGAAATAAGGCGCCGGTGTGCTGACCTGGAGGCCACACAACTGCAGGAACATCGTCTGTGCGAGCACTTGTCATTGAAGATGAAGGATTTGGGGCACAAGTTGGAGTGTTTTGAAAAAGAGAATGTTCATCTCAAGGTTGAAATCTCCACGCTCCAGCAGCAGTCTCTCTTGCTGCGAGATAAACTCATGTCTGTGTAGATAAAATGGAATTCTCAATATAAACAATATGCACCCTTTTTTTTCGCAGCTTCTTTCCTTATGTACATCAGTTTTTCATAGATAATGAATACAATTACGCCTTTTCATTGTGTACAGTTCTCTTGTTTTAAGTGACAGCGGATTGTAGATGACATGGTTTCCCTTTTCCGTGGAGTTTTTTTTTTACTCTTCTGGGCTACCTACACTAACATGTTTAAAACCTTCTAAGCGACAGAGCGGCTCTCTTTCTCTTTTTTTTCTCTCTTTTTCTGCATCTTTGTCCTCATGTACATTGCCTACTCTTTCTTCTTCCTCGTGCTGCTCAGTGAGGTAAGGGGGGGTGGGGGGGAAGAGAGCATAGCACAACAGAGTGGAGCAGAACAGAGCAGATTACCCGTGTGAGTGCGGGCTTTTATGACAGGCTTCCTCACTCTCTCTGAACTCCCGCGACGGGAAAAGGAAAAAGTTATGTTGTTACTTGCGTCTGCGGATGACTTCTCGTGGCGCACTGTTCATGATCCTCAACACCGCCTCTATATCGAGTGGCATGTGAAGCTCACGCATCCCGTATTATCGTTCTTATCCTTGTCCAATGCCCCCCCTACGTGTGAGCATCCGAACTCCTCCGTGTGGCGACGGACACCCCGTGGAAGAGATGCGTCTTCTTCACGACGTGAATCTCCTTGTCAAAACGGCCATATAACTTCCGATTGCAGTCCATGGACAATTGATTTAAATAATGACAGTAGTGCAGTGGTGGATCGATTCCCAACTACCGGTACGTCTAAACTATTGCCTCACACCTACTCGCCAGGTGTCCAATGGGGTTTGAAAGGAAAAGCTGAGGCAGCAAATCTCAGAGCGAGGGATGGGCGTCCCAACAGTAGTCAGGGTTTGAGAGGATCGGCATCACCGTTTCTGAATGCGCGGTCGGTATTCCTACGAAGACAGGGGAGACGATCGATCTCTCAGCGATCATCTTCTCGCCCCACGACTTCATGGGAACAACACAGTTCTCGCCGGAATGTTGTTAGAAGTGTCAGCCCTACTTCCGCTGCTACTGCCACCAAAGAAACTTCGAGCCGTATCACTACCAACCGCTCTGCCCAGTGGGTGTCCCGTTTAGTGGAAGACATCATAGGTTATGTATCTAGGATGGTAAACTTGGACGACCAAACACGTTCTGTTGCCGCGCTTACAGTTACAGTTTTGATGACTCGCTATGGGGCATGCCAATGGAACCGTGTACTTCGGGAGCTTGCGGAAGGACTCCATAAGTACCGTGTTGTTTGTCCACTCTGCCGCGTATTCCGTGAACTTTTCATCAATGAGATGCCCTCGGCCATGGAGGACCTCTTTCTTCTTAGTCAGCTTTACCGAGCTACGGTGAGGTATAGTACACCGGAGACGCAAAAGGTAATCCTTCCTTCGACTGAAGAAGTTGATACGACCACAGACTCTTCCGTTCAACATACAATTGTGGCTCGCCGCTACCTAGAGCTTCAGCAGCTTACAGCTATTCTTAATGACATGCTCTCAACAGTGAGCATCAAAGATAACCGGGTGATGGGTGCCGTCCATGTCTTGCGCAGGCGGAAGCTAAGTCCGGCAGAGATCGTCGGTGTGAAGACAATTGTAGCGTATTGGATCGAAGAAGAGTCCTCCAATGGCGAGTCCCTGGCCTTCGATCTGGGTGGATTCGTAGACATGCATGAGACATTGGCTGTTGTGGTCTCGGCACTGGGTTCTTCGCAGACCCGTCGGGGTCTTGTCTCCTCGCAGAAGTTTCAGTTGCAAAAGAGAATACCGGATGAAAGGGAAGACGGTAACGAAAAAAGGGGTGTATCTGCAGTTGTGGTTGGG
The DNA here is from genome assembly GCA_030849675.1 of Trypanosoma platydactyli. Taxonomy (NCBI): domain Eukaryota; phylum Euglenozoa; class Kinetoplastea; order Trypanosomatida; family Trypanosomatidae; genus Trypanosoma; species Trypanosoma platydactyli. The sequence continues at coordinate 3,008 of JASANU010000619.1, read as the reverse complement.
AACCCTCGAAGGCTCTACGAGGGTGATAATGTGGCGCGGAAGGTGACTGAGTTGCCGAGGGATGAAGGTATCAATGAGAGAAGGGAGACAATGTCGTATGCAGCGCAAGCCCGTTTGATTATGCAGAAGCAGGTGCGAGGGGCTGAGAACACCCAAAAAAACCCGATGGCCAAGACAGTTTTTCCTTTGTCGTCCTCACCATGGGGAATCTCATCGATTTCGGAGAAGGTTTCTGTCAGCCAGCCCACTCCCTTGACACCAGGGAGTGCCACCATCCTGGAGACTATGGGTGCTTCAACATCTGTCTCCCATACTGCAACGGAGGATCACGGAGGGGCTTCGCGCAATGTGGAAAGTAAACTCGGCTTCGGAATGTTGCCGAACGAAAACACCCTTGGGAAAAGAAGTGATGGACAAAATGCCGGGAGCGCTGCAGCGGTTATCCACCAGAATGGAGTTGTTGTTTCTGGGGCTCAGTCATCTCTATCTGTGGATGATAGTCACCATCACCAGCATCAATATGTTAAGAAAAAACTGGATGATCCCTTGATTGTGGATCTTGGCCAGAAAGAAGGCATGGGAGATAAACCTTTGCCGAGGCTGTCTCCCTCTGAGGGTACGGTAGAGTCTCGTTGTTCAGTTGGGTGTAAGGAAGGCGTTGCCGAGGCACAAGCGGAACAGTACCTCGCGGCTCTGGCTGCCATCGATATGGAACTTCAGCGGCGGCGTAGGGTACTGAATTCCACTGTCGCGCTTGATAACTCCGTGTGCGACAATTCAGAGGTCGTTCCAAACAAGCCCATGACGTCTGCACACTCAATGGTAAGACACACACCTCAGGACGATGACGGGGCCCTCTTCGTTGCGTCAAGCGTTGAACGTAGTCCTCGTAGCACGGAAGGCTTTGAAGAGATTACAAGAACAAATACAACGGCTGTGCTGGAGGAGCCGATGGAGCCTCCCAAGCCACCGGCAAATGCCAGCACATTCGAAAAAAAATTGTTACACTCTGGAGCGAGGAGGCATTCACCCATGTCCATTTTGCAGTCGTCGAATTATCAAACCTATGAGAAGCCAAGCGGACGTCAGGGTGTAGAGGACAGGACGGGTTTCAATGACATGGAAATGCTAACTCTTGAGGAGCGGGAGCTTCTAGCAGACCTCCAGCGGGCATTAAAGTGCAGAAGATAGATTTATTTTCCTTTTCTTTCTTTTTTGTTTAGATTTTTCCCTTTTTGCTATTTGTGTAGTTATTTGATGTATTTTTATTTTTTGTTTTTCAGATCTTCACGGATGCTTGCTTCTTGCAAGAATTGGTTACTGATTGCTGCGTCTGCCATAGTGGTCGTTACGTGTCCTCTTTCTAGAGAAAGTGGTGCGATACGGTGTTGCAGGACGTTGACAAAAGAAAGGCATCATTGTTGCTTCTGCAGTAGGGACGTATGACATGTTTCTTTTATTTCATTCTTCTTTCACTTCCCTCTCTTTCTTCCCCTCTTCACTTCTCTCTCTGTCTGTGTCTGTGTCTGTGTGTGTGCGTGCATTTCCATGTTATTGTTGCTACTGTTGCTTGTTTGTATGTCTCTTTTGTCATTTCTCTTAATAAACGGGGGTCCCTTCAATTCTCCTTTTTTAAATTAATTGAATTTGAACGAATCTGTGGTGTATATATGTATTCATGGAGAGAGGGAAAAGGTCTGCATATGTGCTACCTCAGTCCTCTTTTTACAAACGCGAGGCGGAATTTCTTTCCGTCACTAGCACTACCAATGACGAGATACACCAATCACATCAGCAACGAAATTGCAGCATAGCAGTTGATTGGAATGAGCCAGCCTGGCGACATGACGTCCAATTCGAGGAAATAAAGTGTGCGAATGAGTCCCTTTACCTTGGGGCACCAGAAATGATCCAGCATTTTTCAATTCTCATGTTCCCCTTTCTTACCATGGCCTTGAGGCGTTGGGATTACGTTGTTGGCGTGGAACTTGTGCTGCTGGTTGTGGTGTGAGGAGTGAATGAAGGTGAGAGGGGGCATTCAGCGGTGCGCCTGGCAAAGTGTCACCGTAGAGATAGATTGATAGGACGAGTGCGTGTATGTGTCTATTGAGGAGAGAAGGTGCACACTTAGCCACATGATCCCTAACCCTAATGCATTTGAGTAGCGCTGCTGGTATTTTTTTAAATACCAGCAACGGCGCAGTCTGGTACCGCATGCCACTTCTTGCTGGATTGCCTTCTTCACCACCGCTGCCCCCCCATCCTCAGTGTCACCCAGACACCAAGGGGGGTGGTAGTGCACGAGTGCCACGTCTGCCCCGCAACTTCCAACCCCATTAGAGGCGAGGGTGTGAGCGGGAGAGGCGATTATGATAGAGCCCGAACTAAACACTACTAACAAAATGCGGTCTACTGGTTGCTACACCAACTTCGCTCTTTGCGCTCCTTTTTTCTTGTCGCTCATTTGCTGGTTCTTTCGCTGTGAATCTTTTCGGTGTGTCTTAGCTCTCCCCACCTCCTTTTTTCTGTCTTCCATTTCACCCCCTCTCTCCCCTTTTTCGGCCACCTTACAGCCACCTTGGTGGGGGAGGGTGTGTGTGATGAGACGGTTTGGGTAGCGTCTATGTCACACCGTTTGGGGAAGCAGTGGAAGATGACAGATGAGTATAAGTTTGAGGTGTGCTGCGATGAGTGAACTCTCGATTTTTGTGCGTTTTTTCTCAGTTTGGTTCCATTTGTTTATACATCCTATAAGCTGAGGTAGTTCTACCCCCTTGATCTTCATTCTCTCTACCTTCCTTAAACTTCGTTCACCACCTTCTATACATGCGCAAACACTGCGATGACTGCTTACAAAATTCTTCACGGTCTTGCACGCATTATACATGTGTGTAATGTAAAAAGTGAAAGGTTGAGTAAGGATGGATCATTTCCGCCCAGTATCTGTTCTCTTTATCGTTTTTAAAAAATATTTTTATCGTTTCTCATGTCGTTACGATTTTTATCAA
>JASANU010000618.1:0-11456 GCA_030849675.1 Trypanosoma platydactyli | reverse complement strand
GGGACGACGGGAAATGCTGGCCTGGATGTCGGGTGTGCCACACTTTAGGGTGCAGAGCGTCAAAGTACAATATTCCTCTTCTCCGGCCACGAGAGTTTCTCCGCTCTTCAGGTGAAGCAGGGTTTAACCAAAGGAAAAACTTCAGGGGCATCCTGCTGTGGACTGGTGCGTAAGAGGCTGGTGATTTGGCGTTTTCTGTTCTATCTGACCTTCTTTGATGGCACGGTGGTGCTGACCACAAGTGGAGGAGTTGCTTGCTGCTCCGTAAACGGTGGACTTTTCTGTGGCACACTGATTGCATTTAGGTGCCGTTAGTGGTGTTGTAGGAGCAGCATGTGCTCGACGGGGAAACACCAGTGTAGCGCATGCCGCAGGCGGATGCCACTCTTGAGACTTCTGTGGGTGGAGGGGCTTTATCCCTGCTACATATATATATATATATATATATATTCTCGCTGAGAATCGGATCACAGTATCCCTGCTTTGGACGGATGCATCATAAACCGGGTTTTCTTTTTGTGTGTTGTGTGGGAGCCCGGTGGGCAGCTTGTTGCGAAGTCGAGCTGTGTTTTTTTCTTGTTGTTGTTGTTCTGCCTTTGACTCTGCGAGCGGGTCTTGAGGTTGACGAGACGCCGCAACTGTCACTTCGTAAGCAAATCATCGAGTGTATGAGTTACGTGCATTTGTTGCTGTTGAGCAGCTCCTGAAAGTTCCGTTTCTGTAAAGATATGGTGAGTTCTCGCCTAAGCAGCGTTTACTCTCGCAGAGCCTCCCCACCTTTTCTCTGTGCTTTAATACAATTTTTGACGAGACCGCATTGTCATCCGCATGCATCTTCTATTTTTAAGGAATCTTTTTGCCTAGAGCAGTGCGTTTACTTTTGTCCTCTTTCGTCTCTTTTGTTTTCGCCTTTGTAAAAGACACATAGTACTTCATCCCATTCTTCTGTGTGTGTTGTGTGTGCGAGCCACTCCTGGGCTATGAAGAGCTACGGTAGTGTCGGAGAGGGCGGCAGTAGCGGCAATGGTGGAGGCGGTCCTTCCACGCACTCGGGAATTGAGTCCGCTGCAAATGAAACGACACGCAACTTCATTCTTGGGCTCCCCAAGAACGGACCAGCACCTGGAAGTGGTGACGCTGCATCGTTGCAGGCAGCGGAGGCCTTCGTGGGGGAAATTCAGCAGGAGATTATGGCCTATGATATGGCAAATGCGCGTGCAATGGAGGCATATGCTCGGGTCTGGTGGGCGAAAGTGCCCTTCTTCGGGAAGTGGTATAGCGCCTCGGAAGTTAGTGCTGTGCCGTCTGAAGTAGGTGCTAATTTACGTGGCGTTCATGGCATGAATGTTGGTGATGCAGGCTCCGCTCCTGCTTCTCCTCCCTCATCATCCCGTAGCAGGACGTGGGATCATTTACATGTAGAACGCACTTCGGCAACGGCGACTTTGTCAGGTGTAGGGACGAAAAACATTCAGAAACCGCTACAACCGAAGCTGCAGGTGAACTCCTGGCTTTTCAAACGTCGTCACCCCGGTTGGGTGCCGCTCATACAGCGCTGGTGGGTGCCTTTTGCGTGTTTCTCGGGTATTGTTGTTGTTTGGACGCCAGATGTGTGGAAGCTGCGGACGTTGTACTGGTGTGATTACCAGTACAGCCAGTTCCGCCAGGCGATTCATAGGGCATACTGGTACGCAACAATGGGTGCGGAGGACTACGCAGTGTTGATAGAGGATCTAAAGCTAAATCGCCCACCATCGGTGAAAGCCACTGATTGTCCACTCTAGGGGAGCGTCACGAAAACACGAAAAGGAAGTTATGGGGGTCGCAGGGGGAGAACTGAAGCATGTTAACCGAAAGGATAGGAGGATCGTTTTCAAACATTTGTATCATGTTTTCGTTCACCCTCCCCTTTTTTTTTTTGCCTTTTCTTTCTCACTCCCTCTCTGTCCGCATGCCTCTATGTGTCTGTATTTCTGCACTGGGAGTGGGGGGGGGGTAGATGGATGGAAAGGGGCAGAACTCTCTGTAGCCTCGCTGAGCGGCAGCAGTAGCGCTACTGCTGTAAAAAAAAAAAGGTTATATCTCTTCTCAGAAGGCTTACTTTTTGTTCTTATTATTACTACTACTACTATAACAATCAATCATATATTAGTTTTCTTTTCTAAAATTTATTATTATTATTATTATTATTATTATTGCACTCATCACACCTCGCGTCTCTCTATTCGCCGAGGCAGGGCTTCGCTTCGGTTGTGTGGCTCTCCAGCTGATGTTGCTGCCAAGTTTGTTCTTCCCTCACTTCTGGTCATTTTTTTTTTCTTTGGAAAAGTTTCTTTTGCCGGATTTCCTCTCGTGCGTAAGGTGATCCTCGTCTTTTGGCTTTTTCACGGTGTAACTTCCCGGTACAATTTCGAGGGAAAGGCGTGGAAGCGTAGGGAAGGTGGAGCAACGGTCGCAGGGAGCGAAAGAAATGACGATGGAACCACCTACGGGCTCGACCCAACCCGTCAGCGATGCGGTAATAGATCATGCAGGGGCGACAGTAGAAGGCTCGCAGAAAGGGGGCGAAGCATGGAGCATTGATTTCTCAGTTCCAAAAATAAGGCGCCGAACTACCAAGAAAGAGCGCGAGGCCATCGTCTCCAGCAGGTTGCGTCAGCAGCTGCAAAAACAGCAATTAGTCGAATCTGTTGCGACAGGTGGTGGGGAAGGACCGCGGCTGGTGGAAGGGCTGACAGCGGATAGTGAAAACAACCGCCACTTGAAAGTCGTGTCTGTTGATGGCATGTCAGACACCCGTACTTTGATTCCCACGAATCTCACTACCACGAGCGATGATCTTGCGCAGCGCATCTGCTTGCGCCTTCCGCGTCTTCTGTCTGTGGCGAAGCAGTACCCGAAGAGCTGTGGTGTGACTTCGTTGACTTCGGTGTGGAACTACTTGTACACCCGCATTGGTGAGACTGCTGTCGGTGCTGCCCGTCCACTGGTGTCACAGGAGGAAATTATGACGATCTTGGGTTTCGCACCGCCGTTTGACGAAATCACGTGGGGACCATTCACCGGAAACGGAACTCTCTTTCGATGGTTTCATGCGATTAACCGACACTTCGGCGTACGCGGCAGAGCGTACATGTTGTACAAGCCTCAGGGAAAGTGCCGTACGAGCTGCAGCGCCGAAGAGGCACTGCGGGAGCTGAAGCGGGTGCTGCAGAACCCTCATGCTTCAGTCGTGTATCACTGCCACAACCACTACATGGTTCCCATTGGATACCAGGAGATCCCGTGTGCGCAGACAGACTTCTACGCGAAGACGGTCCCCGAGGGACACACCGACACGATCATCTTCATTGGCGAGGTAAGTCGAGGCCGCCACGATGCGCTTTATGCGAAGAAGTGGGAAGAAATAGTCAAAGACCTCATGTGTTGCTCCCCGGAGTTTTACAACATACGTCGCCCAGATCTGGGCATCCAAACACGCCTTCCTAAGAAAAAGAAGAGCGATAATCGTGCGATTGAACAACAGCAACACGAAAATGACGGCGACGAAGAGGAGCACAAGTTAGCGGACGTAGATGATGCGCCTGCTGTTTCCGCTGCTGTCGATGTTGGCACTGAAAGTGGGGTGGATGTGGCGGGCATCGAAAAGCGGGTAAAAAGAAAAGACGGCGGCAACTTGCACTGCTTGATGTGCTTTCGCAGCGATGAGGAGGAGCCATGTCTGGACCGCTACGAGAACCAAGCCTGGAGCCATATCAGTGACGGTGACGATAGCGAAGAGAATGTCAACTGAGTATAGAGTTGAGTGCTCAGCTATCCGGCTGCTGCTGCTGATGCTCCCGACTCTGGCGCGGGTGGGGAGCATCACGATTATGCGATGGAAGACACACACACACACACTCTCTCTCTCTCTCTCTCTGTGTGTGTGTGTGTGTGTGTGTGGCACGGCGGAAGTAGCGCAACGCCACAGAAACAAGACACGAGGGAAATGACGCAGGAGGGGCAAGTAAAAGATTTTCAATGAGGGGAGGGGGGACATGGCGCTGGGGATGTTATCTCCTTTTTATTCCTGAGTGTTTGTTGGTTTGTTTGCTTGTAGATGTATATGGGGAGCCCTGTTTGCACCGTCTCTCTCCTCCTCCTCGCGTGAGGCTTATTTCAACACCGCGGCGTCGCACACGCACTCAGAACCTCATGCACTACATTATCCCCTCTCTCCCTTTCCCTGTTTCTCCAAACCATAAAAAAGGAGTGCGCACGCAAGCAAAGGCAGAAGCTCACTACACGCACTCTATGATATGCCCTCAGATCAACATGATGCAAATGAAACTCGCGGCCATCATTTTCAAAACAACAAGCAATCCGTTTCACAAGACACTAGTGAAACTGGGCGACGGCGCAGCACGCTTGCGACGGACGCAGCGCAACTCCTGAAGAAGGTGCAGCGGCGCTCGGATGTGCTTCATAGAGCGGAGCACCTTGCGAGTGAGCGTGAGGATACGATTAAGATGCGCTACACCGATGTCTCCAACCCTGGGGTGCCGTTTGATAGGGACGCTTTACTTTCTGAGCTCACTGCGGAGGCAAAATTTAACTTTCTACGCTTGGATCGGGAACTATCAGAGGACCATAACATTGCGACGCGACGCCTACATGCCGCCGTCTTCTCGCACGCCGCTGACTTCCTGCAGCTTTTTCGAGATGTGAACCGCGCAAGCTCTCTGGTGGAGAGCTTGAAGGGTAGTGTACAGGGAACCAAAGCTGCCATCTCTGCTATCAGCAACTTTAGCACGTACAATAACAACGGCAGCGATGAGTTTGATGGCAATGCACCTGCAGTTGCGTCTGGCTCCTTGCTCAACTCCATCGGTGTCACCGCCGCAACCAGGGGCGGGGGTAATCGGCGGGGTATTTATTGGGGTGATGCTGTTCGTATTAATGATGCTGGTGGTTACACCACTGGAGCATGTCTGCGTCCGAGTCTTGTCACTTTTCAACACTGTGATGGAAGTAGTGGTAACAGCCGAGGGGCATTGCGGGCCACCACGCGATCGTTGAACACCCCATCCTTGAAACTTTGGCGAGAAACTATTTTATCCGGATGGGCCGGTGCTGCGACCACTGTGCAGCGTCAGCAGCAACGTCACCCCAAGGTGGGACTGGGCGTGGAGCAACATGGTGAGATGCCTAACCCACAGGAGATAATCTTATTCTTAGATGTGTTGAGGGATGAGGTGACACAGGCGATTTCAGGGCGGCGGTATCTTGAGGCAGCGGAACTGTTGCGTGGAATGGAAACAGAGGTTGTTGCAAGGGGATGCTTGCCTCTTTTTCTCGCACTAGAAGAGTCGCTTGTACATTCAATAAGGAAACATTTGCAGAGCATGCCAATGCTGGTGATGTACAGCGAAAGTCTGCATATTCCGCTCATCCAGCTCCTTTTACGCCTTGGTCGTGTTCAGAGCGGGTCGCAGGCGTTTTTTAGCCTCCATGCTGCGTGGGTGGACAGAGAGATGAACAGGCTGCAGTTTCGGATGGACGCGCGGAATGATGCGCTCATTGCCAGTGACTTTCTTGTTGAGGCAGTGCTTGAGGTGCTTCGGCGACAGGAGAACTTGTGGCACTCCATTGCCGCCTCTGAAACGGTGACATCAACGGCAGTTCCTTTTTTTGAGTGTCCCTCAGACGGGGAAGAAGAGATAGAGGCGAGGAAGACAAAGAAGATAGATGGCAGGACAAGCGATAAGACACTGCACACAGCCACCATCACCACTAGCAACAATAAGGCTCTAGCTGCAGTGCCAAAGATGCCACCAAGCTCGGCCGCTGTTCTTTGGGTGCGTGATCGTCTGGACAAGCTCGTGCATGAAGTGTTGGAGCCACGTGCGTTGAGTTATGGCATTGGTACCGAAGGTGGTGACCCGTCACGGTTTCGCCGAGCCGTCGTGATGACAGCCAATGCCGTTCGTACTGTGCGGCGCATGGAGGTGTTCGGTTACCCAGACTGTGACACACACCTACTGCGACTTCTGACGCCTATTCTTGTCTATCTCCAGGCGGAGTTTAGCTGCTCTACCGACAGTCGCCTCAAAAACACCGGAAGGACGATGATGGAACACCTTATACGAGATGTGCGGCGCATGTACCAAAGTCGTGGCGCCACATTCAGTACAAGAATGTGTGAGGAAGTGGTGCGGAGGAACAACCATGATTGCCGCCAGTTGCACCAGCGACTGAAGCGTCTCCCTCGCACGTCCTACGCATTACTACTGGAACTTCTTCTTGCTCCGGCATCATCAGGCCTTTTCTCCATACCAAGCGATGAAGATGGCGGTGGCGGAAGAAGGGACAAGAAGAAGGAAAACCCTGGAAGTGGCATTACACCGCGACCGCTGTTATCACCAGAGCAGTACAGTTTTCTGCGCCACGCCAATGGGTGCTCGCGTGTACACGGCCTTTTTCTCACCTCAGTTATCCGCTTCATGGCTGCCATGACAGGTAATGATTTGGTGCCGCTCGAACACGTTGCACAGCAGTACTCAACGGGGGAACTTTGGGAAAATGAGCTGGAGTGTGTATTACTACTCCTTTCCAATGCCTTTGTGACGGAGTCACTTAGTGTTACAATACAGCGTCTTTTTCTTTCTTTTTTGCGCACGGCACTGTGGCAGCGACAGAGACTGGTCACGTTCTTGTGCTCTCCGGAGTTTGCGCAAATGCATCACCAACTGTACGACGGAGGTGAAAAGTTGGGTGCGGAAAAGATAACGGTCTTAACTGCAGAGGCATCATTAGCGTCACCGCCGTCGTCACCAACAGGATGGGTCCTGGGTACAATGCAGTTGCTTCTTGCCGATGTTTTGAGTGCCTCTGTATGGGTAGCTTTCCTTTCCCGTGGCGGGGCATTGTCGCAGATACTTCTGGACTCGACGTTGACATTCCGCTTGCAGCATCTGGAGGATCTGCACCGTGTACTGCCGCCTGTCGTGCAGAGTTGGATGGCTGCCACGCTAATTTTGGCGCATAGCGTGGATGCTGCGCGAGGTCTCTTCGTTACTGACACTGCGGCACTCTTCTTTGGAGACGATGCGACATCGAGGGGTGCAGGGCCATCAGCGTCGAGAAGAGATGGGAGGGCTCCCACCAAGACGAATGTTGGTGCTTCTACTGCAGCGTCACCAACATCATCCTTCTCCGCTTTCAATCCATCATCCTTCTCGTCTACTGCCGAAGCTGCAGTAAATTATGTCACCCACACTTTTAGTTCACGTGATGCTGCAGCTCATATCCTGCGAGCGTCGGCAGTAAAGGAATCGAGGTTGATGTCCTTTCTGATAAGCCTTGCACAAGACCGATTCCAAGCGCCCACCACTAGATCACATGAGGCTGCGCTCTTCTGTATGCCACACCATTCACCAACAAGGTTGTCATCGACGTCGTCATCATCATCTGTGTGGTGCGTCCGTGGCACCCTTAGCAGCTACCCGAGGTTCCCACTTGGTGGAGGCTTTGATCATGATGATGAGCTGTTCCTGTTTCACTGGTGCACCCAAATATCGCTGAACACTTTCGTCTTCTTCCAGGAGCGTCTTCTTCTGCCGAGCCACTTGGTGAATGGACGTTGGGCTGCGGAGAACCTTGCATCTGATTTCTCTCAATTTCTGTTGAGTGGCTGCGTGTCACCGGAGGAGGAATCTGTGCTTGGGGCACTCTCGGCAGGTGGTGGAAATTATGCTAGTGGTGTGGCGCTTTTGCAATTCATTGTATTTCGTCTGCTGCGCGATGTGCTGTGCTGCGCTGAGACGTGGAGCGCTGTGTATGGACTTCCCGTGGAGAGTTGGAAGCAGTCGGGGAGTATACTGCGGCAGCAGGTCTTCTTTTTTGCCCTGTTTTTGCGCTTGTGGTCGCCATTGTTTGTCGATGACCAGAACTCCGCCTCGGATGAGCGGCTGACGACGGAAAACAGGAGTGGTAACGTTGATGGGTTGCCCTCAATGGCAATCCTGCAGTGGCTGACGTGTGCGACACCTGCTGGCGGTTACGAAGGGAAGCAGCAGGGGCGGCAGGGCTTTGATGTGGGCCGACTGACTTTCCCCTTGAGCGCTGTGCCATCAAAGGCAGCCACCCTTTCATCTGGGTTGGGGACTTGGAGGAACCAACACCGCCACCGCAGCGATGACAAACAGCGGCAGCACTTGAATGCAAGCCCGCCTTCTTCTACAAGGAAGATTCCTGTCGATGCAGAGGTCCTCAGTGACGTCACCGACAGCGAAAACAAACGCGTTGGTGTCGGATGCAAAAACAGTTTGTTGCTGTTGGATTTAATTGGGGGTTTTTTCGACTCGCTCCAGGAGTCGCGGGTGTTGCCAGCGATTCTCTCGGATGTGACGAGATGTCGTGTGGAAAGGGTGTTTACTTCCGTCAATCTTTCCATGTTTTCCGGCAAGAAGAAGCTGAATGAGGATAATTCTACTGCCAGCAGTGGTAGTGACAGCCGAAGCAGCGCCTCTACAACGAATTCTTCTTGTTGCTCTTCTTCAACACCGCCTTCATCATCATGTTCAACTACAACATCTACAGAAGAGGAGAAGGATGAGGATAAAACGGAGTCAAAAGGGAAGGGGGGAATGACGCTGCAGCATTTGCACGACCTGCTCGTGCACTACGTGACACCACTGCTCTGATGGAAAGGACGTGGGTGACGGAAAAAGGGCATCCACGCGTTTCCGAGTTTCATACAAGGTAGACAGCAGCGATGTTCTGCATCATTTTTGTTTATGTGTAAGTTTGTTTGTCTGTGTGTCTGTGTGTGTGTGTGTGTGTGTGTGTGTGTGTGTGTGTGTGTGTGTGTGTGTGTGTGTGAAGCTCTTCTCGTGCACTTCCTGTTCCCCTCTCCTCCCCATCGAATGCACATTGGAACAAAAAGGAGGGGCAGTAGCAGCAGCCGAGACAAAAAAAAAAAAACAGGGAGTATGATTTTGGTTTCTCTTGCTTCTCACATTACTTTTCTTTTTGTTTGATTATTCCCTTCGGTGTGAAGCCTTCTAATGAAGCGCATGCGGAGCGTTTCTATTTCTCCAGTGATTCGTCACTCACTTGCAGAGCTGCAGGATGGCCTCAACTGTATGGTCGATGCCAACTGGCGCCAGGTACGAAGCCCAGACGACTGGTCTCTGGCAATCACGATGGAAACTGCCGAGCTGCTCGACTCGTACCCATGGAAGTGGTGGAAAAATATCAGCGCACAGCCTGACCTGCAAAATGTGAAGATTGAACTCACAGACATTCTGCACTTTTCCCTCTCCGGCGAGATGCAGATGCACTCGGGCGATGCCAGAGGACGCCATGAGAACGCCGGCAAGTCGTTGCAGACGCTGTGCCATTTCTGCGTCCCATGTGGGGCGGCAGCATCCGCATCTGCTCCCGGGGCCGCTGAAAGCGCCGTGTCGGACTTCATGTTTTTCCCACTCAGAAGCACAGAAAACGCCGTAGCGAGTTTCCGAAATGTCATTCAGCTGGCCAACATCTACCGCTTCGACCTCATCACTGAGAGTATTATCGCTGCTGCGCACGACCTCGGTTTCAACCTTGTTGCGTACTACATTGCAAAGCATACGCTGAACACCATCCGCCAACTGAAGGGCTACAAAGACGGCACGTATGTGAAGGTGCGGGACGGTGTCGAGGATAATGTGTTGCTGCACGAGTGCATTGCTCCGTACTCCATGGAAGATGTACTCGATGAGTCTGGGTACCACGGCAAATGGGAAGAAATCATGCGCCGCGTCTTCGATGCCTTCGGCACGCCAAGGGAAGACCAACTGAGCATTGGCCACTGGTTGAAGCAGACAGCAATGGAAGGCAATGATGCCGCCGTATCATGTTTGGAGGAGTGAGCAAGCGAATGAGCGATAGACAAAGAAGGAAAGAAAGAAACAAAGAAACAGGGTGAACGGGTGGCGTAACATCTTCAATGAGCGAGGGGAAACAGGTTTGGAGACTAAAATCACGGGGGAAAAAGAAAAGGATCATTGACTACTCTGGAAAACAATAGAAATATGCAGGTGCGAAACGAGGATGTGACTCTGGTTTGTGTGGCACCACTCACTGCCTTTACGCGGTGATGAGGGACTGTCATTCTACTTGGTGTGGTCGGGTCGCAACGGGATCGCACTACTGCAGCGTTTTGTTATGTTCTTTTTTGTTTTCAGTTCGTCGTCCCTCGTTCCCTTCTTCTGTCAACAACACCCCGCTTCTTCTGTTGCTTCCACGAATCATCAAGAAGGCCTCCTTCTGTTTCCGTGAAGGATACAAACTATTCCCATTACCAAGCAAGCACACAGCAAAAAGAGAGAACATTAAGAAACGCTCTGACAACAATGCCCGCCAAGACCGCTGCCGTTACTTCTTCCAAGAAGACCGCTGCCGTTACTTCTTCCAAGAAGACCGCTGTGCCGCAGAAGAAGACTGTAGCCCCAAAGGCTGCAAAGAAGGCTGCGCCTGCCGCAGCGAAGGCGACAAAGGTGGTGAAGATCGTGAAGCGCAAGGCATACACCCGCCCGCAGTTCCGCCGCCCGCACACGTACCGCAAGCCAGCGACTGTGAAGCCGAGCAACAACTTGAGCGCCATTCCCAACAAGTCTGATGCATTCCGTGTGATCCGCTACCCGTTGACGACTGACAAGGCCATGAAGAAGATTGAGGAGAACAACACATTGACCTTCATCGTTGACTCGTACGCAAACAAGACGGAGATTAAGAAGGCAATCCGCAAGCTGTACCAGGTGAAGGCTGTGAAGGTCAACACGCTCATCCGGCCAGACGGGCTCAAGAAGGCGTACATCCGCCTCTCTGCCTCGCACGACGCACTCGAGACAGCCAACAAGATGGGTCTGTTGTAGGAAGTACACGCTTCGTCTTTTCTTTCACACACACACACGCATCTGAAGACAACAACAGGAACAAGCAAAAAAAAAAAATAGCAAGGAATTGCTTAATCAGAAACGAAAAAAAAAAAGAATAACAACAGTCTCTTTGGGTGAGTGGATGGGGCTTAACCGATACGAGGCAGCTCGGCAAGTGGAGAGGGGAGGGGGCAACGGATGATAATGAAACTACAACAACAACAGCAGCAACCCAAAGAAACACCTTTTTTTTCTTGTTGTCTTGCTGCCATGCCATCCATCGAAAGGTTGCCGACTCGTAATGAAGGAGGTTTTTTTTTTTTGAGTTGGCGAGCTCACGCCTCTGTTTTCCGCCTTCCTTTTTTTTTTTGTTCTGCTTCGTCCAAAACTATCGAGATTTTTTTTTTATGCTTTCTTCCACAAAAAAAAAATACTCGAATTCTGATAGGCTTTTCTTCTGCCTGACGAGAAAGACAACAATGCCCGCCAAGACCGCTGCCGTTACTTCTTCCAAGAAGACCGCTGCCGTTACTTCTTCCAAGAAGACCGCTG
>JASANU010000617.1:0-11446 GCA_030849675.1 Trypanosoma platydactyli | reverse complement strand
GCAAACAAGATTGCGAAGCGGATGTAGACCCAGACAACATGGGAACAAAAGGGATCTATTCTGCGAAGGTTCGAGGAGTTTACGGCTAAACACAGCCCAGAGTGTCATGAGGGAAATGTTCCTCTCTTTATCGTCAGTTTGCAGTTGGAAAAGAGCAGCGCAGTCCATTACACAAGGACGCTGTTATCCATTTTAGCGGCGGGGCGAACACCCGCACAAATGTTTTTGGCGGGGCTGCAAAGAATGGCCGCCATGGATCCCATAAAGCAAGCCCGCCCAATGCAACAATGGGAATTGGCTATGGTGATTGCCAATCTGCCCCACGAACGCGATCGCGTTGCCATGAGGTTGGCATGGGTGACTGCCAGTCGTTGGGGAGAAATTGCCCTACTTCAGCGGCAAAACTTCGTGCCGCATCCACACAATCCAGACGCCATCACCCTGGATTGGGGTGCCCTCCCGAAGAAGTTCAAAAGCGACCCGCACAGAGCGGCGCGATACGCGGCCATCGGAGGGGAAGACGCCGTAGCGATAAGGGCGGTAATAAAAGGCATGGCAGACGAAGAGAAGTTGACCATGCTGTCCACAAGAGATGTGGAAAATATTCTGCGCCACTACGGAATGACGGCGCATTCCATAAAAAAAAGGAGCCCTCGCGCATGCCGCAGCGGCAGTGGTCGAGCACGAGCTCGATCCCCGTTTACTACTCACTCAGCTGGGAAAGCACGTAGACCCAATGGAGCTTCCCCGAAGCACTGTGCGGTACGTAGGTCAGTGGGCCGCAATCATAAACAACTCGGAGAAGTTGACGTCGGTGATGTAGAGAAGCTGTGAATGTGGGCGAGACAACCGTGGGTGTGCCCGGAAGCCATGCCGGAAAGAGTACGCTCTGTTTTTCAGGGTCATGGCATTCTCTGACGCACACACAAGACATGCGTTAGGCGTCACGCGACGACGACGAACGGCTTCCCCTACAACAGGTGGACGTGGCCACGCTGTCAGTGGAATGGGTTAGTAGTCGACCAAGTAAAGAGGCAAGCAAACGTTTCAATGAGGTGTGGGGCATCATGTGAAGACCGGCTGACGCAGCAGTGGAAAGAAGGGAATCCAATCTTCGGATTTGAGAGAATAACGCACTGCTTATGAAAAAAAAAAAGCAGGCATTATTTGTGCAGCTTCGAGCCGCCCAACGACAGGTTGGGTGATACCCTCTTCACAGTTGTAGAGGAAAACCCCACGGGATTGCGATGACATTTCATCGCTTGGCCAAGGGAAAAGAATGACCGGGAGGACTACGAGGCCAGCGTCCCATTGGTCCATGTTTCACAGTGACTGGGTGCGGTGCACGATGAAAGGGTGGCACTTTTCGACCTAAAAGCATCATTTTTCCAGGTTGCGTGGCCTGAAGACGTGTGGGCACGTTTCCGGTGCCGAACTGAATGGGGGAACTTGTCGAGTCTACTCGGCTCCCCATGGGCTGCAAATGCGGCCCGGAATACGACTTCATTGGAATGCATTTCAATCATAAAATGCGGACGCTTCAGTGGGCGAGAAAACCATCCAGCGGTTGCGAGAAGCGCCACCCCCCGAGAAGATCTCGGTGAAAGACATGGAAAGCGTGGTCGCACGCATGATTTACGCTGCAGGAGTTCGGGGTGAAACTCTTTTCGTTCGTATTATCTCTTTTTGAAGATAGTGCGAAGACGCTTATCGTGTTTTAATGGAGGCCTGGTGCGTCCACTGGAGGACGCTAATTTGCCACCGGCTGCCATCAGAGTGGGAAAACAGTGGCTTTATAACGTGGTGGAAAAATGGGCCTGTTCATCCGAAGTGGAAAGTAGCAAGTGCCGCCACACTCGTCACGGATGCCTCGATGTAGGGTTGTGGAGCTCTTCCTTTCAAAGACAGTGGTAAAATATTGGCAGCATTGGGGTGCGTGGGAAGCAGAGCCGTATATGATTTCACAGGCAGAGGGACGCACCGTGCAATTCGGTCTGCAGGCATTCAAGGGGAAATATGGCACCCTATTACACACACTTTTGCAGACAACACCACCATTATGAACATTATGAGGAAAGGGAATACGCATTCCCAAGCCCCTAGTCAAAGCGGTTGCAGCCATAGATGATGTTTTGCGAGATCAAGGGGTTCAGGCCACGTGGAGCTCCGTGGTTTCGGAGGATAACCCCGCAGATGGCATTTCCCGAGGACACGCTATACAACGCAGGCACATAGCGAAGGGGAGAGCGAGAGGCGGTCCAAAGACGCTTTCAGCACTTCCTTTTCGCGAGTAATTTTTTGCGGAAAAAGAATAGATTAAGTGATGATGTCTTACTTGGGGTGTGTACGGAACTTTGATGAAATGAAGATATCCAAATGGCAATTCGGACAATCCCTTTCCTTCTCGCCGTTTATTCTGGTTTGTAAGGGGAGGAAGGTAGGGACCATTCTTTGCTTTTTTCTTTCCTGTTCTGTGCCGTTTCCTTCTCAAAACCTGGCAATCAATTCACCTGCCCTGTAGGTTTTGTTTCACACACCTTCATACGAGCAAACGCACGCACAACTGTGGCTGCATTTACTTCGCCCTGCCGTCAGAACCGAAATGTGGCGTGCGTGGGCGGTGAGAGTGTAGAGGAGACCGTGCTATATTTGCTTTCTATTTTTTTTTCCTGTCGCTCACTTTTTCTTGTCATGTCTTTTTCTGTATCCTTTCCTTGCCATTTCTCTGCATAGAGGTTTTGCATAGGCTCTAGTTGAGGGAAGTATAATATTATGGAGGATGACCTTCGGGATCTGATGAACCGCCTGCGGTTCGCTACAGGGAAGTCTCTCAGTGGAGCCCCTGTGCCAGTCACCACACCCACTTCTGGTTTTTTGGGTGATCAGTGTCTCCTGGTGATTCAACAGGCATTGTGCCGTCATCCGGCCCTGGTGTTCATTCATAAATCGCGAGATGATCTCAAGAAGACTATTCTTAAGCAGCTTCTAGACTCTCTCGATGCCGATGCTTCTTCAACAGACGAGGTGGGCCGACTTGTTGGATGGATTAATGAGACCTCTGAGGAGCTAGAGGTTGAGCGATTATCTGGTGTTTACTGTGATCCTGCCGAGGTGCTTCACGACGTTAGGAAGAGTTCACTTGAGGAACTTGGTATAGAAACTCTTCCCAGTCTTTCACAGTGTAGCATTGGTGATGTTTCCCCTTGGAATGTGCTGCTCACCCTTGTCTCCGGCCCCCTTCTGACATTTGATGAAACTCGATATAAACGTATAGAAATTCGCCATTCAAATCCAACACCGTCGATGATCACCGATCTTTTGGAAATACACAAAAATGTCTACAACACAACAGCATGGATTTCGTTGCTGAATAGTAGCAGTGAGTTTCCAATGAAGTCGATTCGCCACATATGGCTCGCGGCTCTCTTTTTTTTTCCAACATGTGGTACTTTAGTGTTGGTCTATTTGCAGAGGGAAATGGAGGAGCTTTCGAAGCGATGCTACCTTTGGGATGAAAGAGATGAAAATGAGGCAAAGGAAACATATCGAGCATGCTGCAGAATATTGAATTGTTTTTTTCGTCATCTTCCACTCTGTTTTTGCGTTGATCTATTTCGCTTGTTTCTAAAATTTCTGGAGTGTTATATCCGACCGGATGACTCGCTTCTAGACAATGTGTTTAGAACTTCACTGCAGCGAGACATTGGGCACTGTCCCTCCAGCACCGACATATGGAAGAAATACATTCAATGGAAAGGCGATAGAATACACGATACGCATCAACGGCGTGATTGGATGAGAAAAGTTTATGCTAGGGTGCTTCGCACGCCTCTACACGGTCTTCAGGAGGTGAAGGAAGAGTATGATTTGTTTCTAAAAAACGAATACAGAGGTCGGCCTCCACCGGAGGGTCGTCTGGAGGAGCGATTTGTCCGTGCGAAGGCGGCTACCTCCGAGCTGAGCCGTCTCATGTCTGTGGTGGGTGGTCACTCTGGTTGGGGCACACACGCTGTGGACATTCTTCCCCGGTCGTTGTACCTTCCTCGGCCGGTGCGGCTTGACGTGAGTGACGGCTATGATACCGCCAATGCAAGGGTAGAAGTTATGCGTCGTTTAGAGATGGAATTTTGGATGTTATGGACCTCCATGATTGAGCGTGAAATAAGTTCCTCTGCGTATGTTGGCATGGAGTTGTTTGGGTATGAGCGGCTACGTTTTTTTCTGGGCATGCGGGCTAGTTTTTTCCCCCATCAGACCTTCTGCTGGATTAATTATGTGGATTTTTGTTTGGAACAACAACCTCTTCTATCCGAGTCTGAGCGTCAAACAATGGCGCGGGATGTCCTCAATAAGGCTTCATTTTTACTGCCAAAAAATTTTTATATGCGTATCGCGTACTGCGACTACATGCTGCGGGACCTTGGGGATCCGGATTGTGCCCACAAATCTATGAAGGATCTCCTACTACAGCAGCGGCAGAGAGTTCTACATTACATCAAGAATGAATTTTTTGTCGACCTGGATGTGGCCGTAGATGCTTTGGAGAGGATTGCACTGCTTTCTGTGAACTGGATGCGGTGGAGCAGCCTCGACAAGGAGTTGTCCAACGCGGAGTATGTTCGACTAGTGGCACGTTTTACGATGCATCGCGTGGACTTTCTATCGCTTGTTATGGGTGTCATACGACGTGCTTCGCGGGGCGGGGGGGATTTCACTCCGCGTCGGTGTCAACGTGCGTTTAATACTTTTTGTCATTTTTGGATAAAACTGGAGCTCATTCGTAATCAAGCCAAATCAGAGACTCTTCTTATACTTGAGCGTTGGAAGGACCATTTAACGATGTTTATTCGTTCCGCAAAGGAGAAGAGGTGGGGTTTGCTTGATTGCGGCGTTGACGAGTACTTTATCTCTAGTTGCGCCAACATTTGTTACAGCCACCCATTGGCGGTGCAGCAAGTTTTGGTTTTTATGGAGGAAATTAAATCGGCTGTTATTGCATCCGATGCGTTTTGTTTGACGGAGGTGGAGTCACTGGTGGCCCGCACGAATGGTCTTCGTGATACGTTCTTCATTGCGGAAAAGAATGTCGGCAGCCTCTCTTCTTACATGCTGCCACTTGGTCTTATGAGCATGAGACTGACAGGAGCAACGGTGCCGCTGCAAACATACGATCATCATTTATTCTCGGCAAGTGACTCGTGGCACGGAGACCACGAATTTCTGCTGCACATGGAGACGGTTGGCGAGAAAAAATATTTAGGTGGCACGTGGTCCCGGCGCGCTGTGGAGGCAATACCCGATGACGCGCGCTGGGCCCCTTTTTCTGCAACACAAAACGCTTCTCTTTCGATTGAGGGACCACCGAGTGGAATGAAAACCAGCAGTGATATTGAGCAGCATCGGCCGAAGAAGGGCAAGCGCCCACCCAATAGACGGGCGTTGGTGTCGGGGAGTGTAGTGATGAAGGGTTTGGCTCTTGGAATTCGTACCGGGGACGCCCCCAACGTCTCTGGAGAAGCTCTGCAAAAGCTGGAGGAACTGCTCGTAGTCCACCTTCCATCAAGGTACGAGACGGATGTTTTGTTTGCTGATATTACAGTCCACACTGAATGGCTGCTGGATTTCATTGAACACATGCCCGCAATGTGCTGAAAAGCAATATATATATATATATATATATAGGCCATACCCACTGCCTTCCCCTCTTTCTTCACTTCCGTCAACAACAACACGGTAGCTTTCCATTGCAGCGTAATCTACATGCATTAAATAAGAGAAAAAAGCAAACAAGACATGAACAACAGAAAAGGGTGTCTGTATGTGTGCATGAACTACTAGCGTAAAGGAGGGGCGGGGTGGGAAGGGTATTTTCACGTCATTGTGTGTCTTTCTTTATATCTGGTTCACTCATTTCTCTCGACTTGTGCCCTACTTTCAATAGACATCGTAGATCATGCCATGCGTCGGCAAAATGCCCTCCGCTGTGTTAAAGTAGAGTTTATTTCACCCCAGCCAGAAAAACTGATTGCAAGCAGTGAAATTACTTGCATCCCTCCGGCCCTTCTCTACCGGAAACTGCTTAAGCTTTATCTTCGTAAATTTGATACCGACCACAGAACGATAATCGCGGCATGGAAGCAGACCAAGTTTGAGTTTTGGTCCCATCGTGACGCCTCACCAGAAGAAGCAGAGTTGCACAACATACGTGGTCAACAAATATATGAGGGTATTCGCGCCGGCTTGATTCCCGTTTACCAGGATGGCAAGACAAACGAAATGTATTTCAAGTATGACGCCGACACTTTGAATGCAGCCCACAATCACGTCGATCCTGTGGATGTTGAGGAGTTTGTTCGCCGTTATCATGACAAGATCGCCCCTGAGGACGTGGAAGAGGTAAAAAAAACACTAAAGAAACTGGGACGCTGGAAAGGACCGGATACACTTCGTCAAGAAGATCTCTATCATGTTAAACGTAAGATTAAGCGGAAGGTTAAGTGCACTGATCCGGATGAATAGTGACATGTTTACTGCAGGGACCCTCATATTTTTTTTTTTTACCATTTCTTTCTTTTCTGGAAGGACGCAGCGTGCTGAAACACATTTTCGCATGTACATATCCTTCTCAAACACAACGAAAGTCGACCTTTCTTTAAGTACATTACCCGGTTTTCATTACTGTCTTTTTTTCTCTCTTTTGTTCTGAACGCTTTAAAACAACAACAATAACAAAAAAAGACGATAGCGGGGGGGAGGAAGGGAAAGAAAAAAACGCTTCCGATTGTTTTTAGGGCTCCCTCTCTACACACTGGTGGAGGTTATGGAGTCGCCGTACAATGAGTCGGATATGGACGACCATGACTGGCTCATTACTCGCTGCGGGATCTTCCCGGAGAAAGAGGAGGAGAGGATGAAGCCGCTGAAGGAGTTTGTGTGCCCGCCTCTTGTCCCGTCACGTCGTTCGACACGGAGGTACTCCTTCATGATGCGTACCTTATGCGTGGGGGGTGTGATCAGCGAGTCTGAGAAAAAAGGAATTTTGTCAAGGCTGAGGCCAAGCCCTAAGATTACTGAAGATGAGTTCCAAACTCGCCTGAGTAGGGTGCGCGATCGCAACAAGGCCGACTACATACAGACGTTGCAACTTCGCGCCGCAACCCGGATTGCAGTCGAACAGGATCAACACCGTCTCGAGTATGAGGAAAGGAATGAAAGAAGGAAGGCTGTCTTTGCTCGCCGTATGAACCTGAGAAATATTTTATACAATGAAATACGAATGTGCAGGGCGAAGCGATGGTACACGATCATTCTATCTCATGTATTTCTCACAGCTCTCATGAAGGAACGAAGAATTCATGAAGCCCGAGAGAAGTTATCCTGGATGCTTGTCCCTATCATTAAGAGACGGGCACAGGTTCGAAGGAGGCGTGAAGAGGCGGCAGCCCTAACACAACGCAACCTAGGAAATATACCGTTTCCAAGCACATCCGTCATTGAGAGTATGAGTGGAACTTTCTTTAAGGGATGGCCACCGCGTCTACTGGAAATGCTTGCTCGAAAGGCGCGCCCTACGTACCTCAAAGCAGGCAGCTTCATGATGCATGAAGGAGATTTAGACCGTTGTATGTACATGATAACAACAGGGACTGTTGTTGTGATATTAAATGATCGTAACAAAGGGAAAAAGCGAACAAGAGAATGCAGTAAGGCTTGTCTCACGCTCACACCTCCGTGCTACGTTGGGGAATTTGCACTTGTGTGCAAGGAACCACGAAGTGCTTCTATCCAATGTGAGACACACGTTGGTGCCTGGAGCGTTTCTCCAGAGGACTATGATGATGTGGCCCAGCATCTGAGCGCTGAGGTGGCGAGCAAACAGCGGGAAGCTACGGACGTGAGAAGACGAGCAAACCTACAAAAATTTTTCCCTTTGCGTGTTGAGTTCCTCCGTCACTTCTCCTATTTTGAGAAATTTAGCGCAGACGCGTTGAATCAGATTATATCTGCTGTGGAACCTATTGTGTTACACGACGGGGATTGTTTATTCTCAAGGTCGGAAATGGATTCCTCTGCTTATTTTATCCAAGACGGTGTGGCCATTCTGGTTGATGAGGATGGAGGAGAACGAGCTATCCCTCCTGGAAGTTGTGTGGGGATATTTGAATGTTCATGTGGTGTGAACGAAAGGAAGAAATGTACAATTGTTAGCCAAAATTACTGCGATATATGGAGAATGCGTCGTGACGTTTTGTTAGATGTCGGAATGAGTGAGCCTGCCGCATTTCTCTTTTGTCGTAGTGCAGCAAAGCTTCAACGCGCGCAAGAGGTCGTGAAGCCTTTAAATGCACATATTGCACTGCGAAAGGATCCATACATGCTTTTCTGTCTCACGCGCCAAATAATAAATCGTTTGTGGGAGTTTTGTACTCCCGCTATTTATCTGAATGATGAGAAGTTAGTAATTCAGGGGACGCCATTTCAGCAGTTTATTATCATGCACAGCGGGTCGTTTGAAACAACAGTTCCTTCTTCCAGCGGTGAACACAAAAAGGTGAGGATCAAAGTGGACATAAAGGGTTCCACAACGGAGGTTTCATCGCATTTGTATGGCACTTCGTCTCCGGGAAGCAAATCAAAAAACGGTATTTTTCCAAGTTTGGTATTGGGTGCGTATGAGTACATTACAGAAATGTCACAATATTGTTCTACAATCACTAGTTATGGTGTTTCTGAGGTATTTGTTGTGGATCGTGCGCGGTTGGATGCGCTAGTGCCAGCCGAACTTAAGGCCACCATGCTGGAGGATACGACGGCGCGTGAACTTGTGCAAACCTGTTCTAAGGATCGAGATGTGAGTGTTCTTACATCTAATATGCACTTGAGTTTTGCCTCAACGTATCGTAGAAACAAAGATCTGGCAACCAAAAATGAGAAGGCATAAATGTAAAGTTTTCAGTGCTTTAGTTTTTTCCCATATACGCGTAAACGCATCTACCCTCACCACCATCGACGAATGACAGATTTCTATGTATAACATTACTTTACTCCGTGGCTCCTCTACTCTATATTTATTACCATTCTTTAAAAGGTGTACCTTTATTCTTCATGTGCAACACCTATGCTTTGGAAAAAAAAAATGACCGTCCTTCTTCTCCCCCATCTCGCTTTAATGTACGCGCGGGCGGGAAAACCGTCTGTACTTCTAGGCTTTTCCTTCGCATTGTAGTGATGTAATGGGGCTAGACCTAGGCTCTGTGGTGCAGATGCTTGAAGGTGGTGATGTCACCTTGTCTCTTCCGGGGGGCACGCAAGTCATATTTAGAATACATAGCGGGAGTATATAACCGAAGAAACTAATAGTGCATTAACCGATGAAGGTAGAGTGTATCTTCGGGGGTCAATCCCCCAAAGGGGATATGGCTCACTTCCATGGTTTTGTTCATGGCTTGCGGAGTGGATTGTCCGGGTCAAAGAGTTAGCAAGAAAGCACTCTGAATATGTCGCTAAACATCTTTTCTGTTTTCACTGCGAGCCTTGAGTTCACATCCAATTGTGTCTGAGCGGGGATGTCGGGCCGCTGAGAAGGTGGTCCAGCAATTCTCCACATTAGCCTTGCAGCTTGTCAGGCTTGGCTTCAGCCTGTTGGTACGCATGAATAGCCTCTGGGTGCATGGCCAGGTTTTGCTTTTGCGTCCAACGAACAGGGTAGTGGGGACACTGCAGTACTATAGGTGTTTAGCTTTATTTCTTGGCGTGACCGTCGTCCATTTTTTTTTTCTTCTAAACCTCCATGGCGCCATTGTAGAGTGTGCTGATGTACCAAACTAACGAGTATTACGACCTGTTGTGGTCGCCACAGCTTCCACGGATCTACGCATCTACATTTGTATTAGGACTGGCTTTTGTAGTCTTTTGCGTTTCTCTTCATTGATTCTGAGGGGCGTTTGACATGCGGGTCGGCGAGGGAAAGAGCGCCGTTAACCTGCTTCCCGCGCAGGGGCAGGTGAAGTATGAGTTTCGGCGCAGCTTGTAACAAGCTGAATGGTAGAATGGGGTAATAAATTGTCTGACGTCAGTTTATCTGATCTGAGAAAAAAAAAAAGGGGAAAAGTTGGATCATTCCTGTTCAAAGCTCTCAAACGAACAACAAAAAAGATTTTCATTTTCTCTGCTCTCACTCTCTGTGGGGTGGAGAGGTGGTTTTTTTTCTTTTTGTGGAAGAGGATGTTGCCAAAGATCCCTAGGAACCACCGCTATTTGTTAATGATGATAATCCTCCTTGTAATTAATGCAATGATGTACAGACAAGAGCCGATAGAAAAGGAAGTGTTTTCTGAAAACAGTCATCATGTTAGGCTGCGGCGGCAACAGCTAAACACGCAACCTCAGAAAAGGAAAAAGCTGTCAAAATCATCCTTCTCAATGGTGTCACCGAGGCACAACGGAAATCTGAGGCTACTGCCAAATCTCGAGGATTCTGACATTAGTTATACTGCATACCAACCAGTGACAACTTCCGTCATTTCCAGATTTTACGCTTCCACCTGGGGTAAAGAGAGCATTAGGATCATGTTACCGCCCCATCAATATCGCCGCATGAATTGTTTAGAGTTGCGATTGCGGCACCAGACTGAGTACAATGCTGTCATAAGTCGCATTAACATGAGCGAAGGACCACGGTTCAGTGTTTATGGCTACTTCTATAACCCACATCCTCTCTGCGGACGTTACCTTTTGTCACACCTTACACATGGGCATCATCTGCATCTGCATGTTCTCCGTGTTCGATCGTCGTTAGGCTCTTCATTTTCTACTCTTCCTTTAACTGTGAGGGCAGGGGAGTGGAGTGAAGATGTTGTCATTGAGGAATGTGGGCAGTGTGTGGATATGGCGAGCAGTGTGAAGGGCGAAGATCCGTGTGGTCTTGATGTCTTGTTTATGGCTCGTTTGTTGAGTGAAAACCGTGTGCTACATGCGGAGGTATTGCAAGTTGATAGTGTGCAAGACTATGAACGAAAGGTTGTACGAATTGTCCGTTTTCGCGTTTCTGATCCAGGAGATTACATTCTTGAGGTAAGGATGGTACATGTAAATGGTACCAGCGACAATTTTGGGGTGCCCAAGACGTTGGGTTTTGTGGGTACAAGAGCCACCGTAAATGGTCGAAAAGCGTTTCTCTATTGCGGAGTCTGCGACATTCAGCGCAACGTGTACGGCAGCCCGCTGCATATACGCGTGGTTTCAGAAAACAACCATTTGGACGCTAACATGCCCCCGTTTTGCAACATTTCGTCAAATTACAACAGTAGTGAAGGCGGCCAGTGGGTGCGCTTCACTGATGGTGCCTCACCGGACTCACAGGAGGGTGCTCCACACTTCTTGGCAGCTAAGTGCAACACCAGTGATCGCTATTGCAGTGGAAACCCCATCTCTCTTACAGACGCCT
>JASANU010000616.1:0-11126 GCA_030849675.1 Trypanosoma platydactyli | reverse complement strand
AGACTCCGCCTCGTCCTCCAGCTCCATTCCAGAAAGCGTAGAGCAATTGTAGTGCGTGCGTGCCGCCTCCAACGTCTCACTGGACTTCACGTAAAATGTCAAGTTGCTCTTCGTACGCCATCCTTTTTTGGCTGTCATTCCGAGTGATCTCATGCGATTGAGCGCGAATCCGAGAGCGTGTGCGATTTCGTGCGCTGCAATGCGGACGCCGTACCGTGTGTGGGCGATGACTGTCGGGTGGAAGTTCGCCACACCAGCAAGAAGGCGGTTCTTCGGGTTAAACGTTTCTAAACCAATGACGCACGGATAAGCGAATGTGTTGACAGGCGCAGTGGCAACGTACAGCACAAAGTCGGCATCCGACACACCGTCCGTACCATGCGACGGTGGAACAGTGAACGCATGGCAAAAAGTATTAGAAGTTCTCCGAAGCTGCGTAATTATCAGCGGTCCACTCACACTTTGCACGCTGAGGCGGTCGCTGTGCAGCCTGATTGCGTCGGGCAGCATCTTTTGCAGCAGAGCCGCCTCCTTTTCCGGCGTGAGAACATCTTTTTCGTCGCACACGATATCCTCGCCCTTGAAGTCTTTGCGCACCTGCTCACTTTGCGTGCACACGTACGGTGACGTGTCCTTGGCGTCCTCCACGGACACGTGGATGCGGATCGGCGCCCAATTCCCGTCGCCGTCCTCCGCCGTGGCTGCGGTGTGCGCCTGCCCAGCGCCATGGCCACCCCGCGGCACCTCATGCATAGCAGCGACGACCGGCGGACTGCCCCTCTCTGCCGCGGCGAGCTGGNTGGCGGGCCATGGCTTGGCTGTCGTGTGGCTGCGTGTGCGGTTGTGAGCTTCAGTGGGAGCTGTGACGCTTCCGGCGCGGACTGTCCTTTCTGTCAGTGGAGGAAGGTGCGCAAAGGAAAGAGAGAGAGGGGCATGCATGTGCGTGTTTGGCTTTGCTGCGAAGGCACCATTAAGATACGTAGAAGAAGCACGTGATGATGCGGTGGGCAATGCAGCGCCAGAAGTGCGGCTGCGTTTTGCGTGGCACTTTGATGCCCCACCGCAGCTGATGGCCACGCCACAACTCAGCAGCCACACGCACGATGAGGACGAGAAGAAAAAAGAAATGTAAGTGCCGGTAGTAAATCGACGTGAAACAAAGAAGCAGAAAAAGAACGACGCTGCGTGTCCGTGACCCCTTCACCCCTTGACGGATGTGCCCAGGCACTCCGGACACGCCATAACACTACACACCTCGCTGCACTGCACGCGCCCACCAATGAAGGAGGTCTGAAAAAAGACAACAAACCCCCCACCCAAATAAAAAAAAAGATCGTAGATCTCCTCCCTTTACCGTTTCCCCAGCCACCCGATGAACAACAACAAGAACAAAAAGAAACATCCCATGAAAATCCCCTTTTCCCCTACGCGTACCAACCGGCACAGACACTAAAACGAAGTTTACTAATGTCCTACAGAACTACTTGGCATCATCTATTTCGACACCCGTTTTCTATCCACCCTATTTTCCCTGTCATGAATGCTGTCGCTGCCACCGACCGCTCAGTACACCAGGTCAGAAAGACCACATGTTGCCAAATCCTCCGACAACTCAATTCGCCCCCCCTTGTGGATAAACTCCGCGTAGGTATCCGTGATGGGGTTATGATCAAGCACAATGTCCGCGCGTGTACGCTTCCTTCCCACATCCGAAGTGTCAAGAAATCGCACCGATATGTCTGCATCATCCTCTGCCGCAGCAGTAGAACAGTCAGAAGATACTCGACCTGAGGATAAAACTCTCGCCTTTATTTCTCGGTCGTGACTGAGTAGCACGAGATGGAAAAAATTTCCAGCCATCCTGCAGCGTGAGAGGTGGATGCTGCACCCAATGCCTTCGTACACCCCACGGGCACAGTTGGCGATCAGCACGCTATCCAGCCTTGCATGCGAATCGATGCCGAGGTATAGACCATCACGCCCACCAATAAGGGAGCAGTTGCGTAGTTGTACTCGCGAGCACTACGTTGCCTCAATGCAGGGAATGGCGGTTGTACTCTGCAAGTTGTGATGCTCTTCGTCTTTTCCATCGGGGAAGCATCTTGAGGAGAGAAACGTGACGTCACTGGCATCCAGACTCGCACCGTGCGACAACTGCAGATTCCCCTCGATGGTGGAACCGTTGCCGGCAATCGAGACACTTGAGCGTGCGATTTTAATGGCACCCGCAGTCGCCAATGCGTAGCGGTGATTTTCCAAGAGGACAATTCGGGCCCCTGGCGTCCGCAGCGCCCTCGTCAACTCCTCCGCATTCGCGGTGACAAAGAGGCCACCGCCACCCTCAAAACACCTCTCCATCTCCGTCATCTCTGCTGCGTAACGCTCTCTATCAACGAGTTTCACGAGGTGCTTAATGATTTCGTTCGCGTGGTCGAGCCGCTTTGAGACGCTTCTCAACTCAGCACGCAGCTTCTCCACAGTAGCGGGAAGTTCACTTGCAGCATCTGCCGCAAAGTGGCCATCGTCCGTGATGAGACTCGCCGCCTGCAGAAAGAGTGCGGTACTCCTTTCCCCGGCAATTGGCCTGCAGCACGACCATGTCACGCGGAGCGAAGGCATTCCCAAAGTGGAGCGACATCGTTGCAGCTGCCTTGCCGCCATCGCTCTCCTTGGCGAAAGCTGCACTCGTGGACCTCCTTTCCCTTTGGTTTGTCTACCCAATGTGCTTCCTGCATTTCGCGCGTGGGGTGGAAGAAAAAGGATGGAAGAAAAAAAGAATGAATATATATCACGTTGCAAGATACACCCCAAGTGCGTGGTTTGTAGTTGGCAGTAGTGTATCGACTCCATTCTGTAGTTTGGAATGGCCTTGCCATTCTTCCGCTGCTGTTGTTTGCCCTTCGCGGTGGGAGAGAGAGAAAGAGAGACATGAGGGCAGCATTTCAACAGCTCTTCCATTTCTTCGTCTTCAAGTCACACACATCACAAACCTTCCAGAGAAAATAGACCATAAATGCAGGAACGGACTTCATCATAGCATGACACGATAAATCGTGCAGCAACACGACGACGATGCCTTTCCGATGATAACAGCAACGCTTTTGCCTGCAGCACGTATACATACACGCATAGTGGAAATGCCCTCATTTCACCAACAGACGCGCCACAGAACACCAGGGACTCCATCCGAGTCAAGAGAGAAGAAAAGCTACCAGAGACCCAAGTCCACTGCATGCATATATGGATACGCACACACACAAACACAAGAACAAGAACCAAAGCATGGCACCTTCCCTTCTTCTTCATGTCAACATCTGCAGGAGACGGAATCCTGTTGGAGTGGCTGTTGTCAAATCGACGCGCAGGCGATATGCCCAATACGGCATTGCGGACGGACTAGGAAACGACGGTGGAAGCACAATGCTCAAGACATCCTCCAGAACCTCGTTCTTCAGCAGACGGTCCGATACTGTTGTCGTCGAGAGCGATGGAGACGAGTTTACCTCAATGAGGTGCGGTCGCAGACAGCTGTCGAGAAGCACATCGTACCCGTAGAGCTCAAAGCAGTGCTTGTCGTTAAACATCACCGTCTCCATCGCCCTGAGGCTCTGATAAATGAGAAACTCAATGTTGCGCATGAGTCCATCCGCGCACATGGCACCATATCGGGCTTGAACGAAGAGCCAGAGGTTCGCCATCGACCACTTTCCGCCGTGTGTCTCGTTATATGCCTCCTCGCCCTTTTGCAGCGCCACGTTGGTGAGGTGGGAACAGAGATTTTCATCAGTGAGGAGGTCAGGGATGTAGCGCGTGGCACAAAAGCGAGCAAAGCCCTGGCGGTGAAGGTACGCCACCAGAGGTTTAAAGGATGTCACGAGAACGTACAGGCGCATATCAAACTTTTTCCCACCAATCAGAAGCGGATCGGTAATGTACTTTGATACAACGAAGCCGCTTGGTGCAGCGCCCTCTGCCTCGTCCATTTCTCGCTTCTCCTTGAACTAACTCCTCAGCTGTGCAACACGGTTGATAAGAAATATACCACGGCCCTGGGAACGCGCGGTAGGCTTCACGATCCACGTGCAGCCGGGCTGCCGTTTAAACTCTTCCTCAAACATGCTCATGTCGTTTGGGATGTTATATGTCACAGGAACACAGTCAGAAAAGCGCACGCATGCACTGCTGCCATCGTGTTCCATGTCTGGCAGTGCGTATGGCAGCCGGAGCTGTGCGTTGTTAGGATCCCGCATGTACCTCTTAAGGTTTTTGTACATCAAGTCCTTGCGTGTGAGCTCAAAATGATTCGGGAAATGATTAACGATTTGCGAATCGGTCAGGCGGTACTCGGAGGTGAAGAAGACGCTACGCACGCGCCCCACGTTCATCCAGAAAAAGTCCCACTCGCTTGTCATCACCTCCTCGTCCTCAATGATCTCAACACTGCGTGGGAACCGCTAAAAAGCGAAATGAATGACGCGCTTGTCGAGGTCAGTTCGGTAACGCAGCAGTGGGACGTCGTCATCGGTGCCGTGTCCATTGAGACTGCTGCTGGTCGCGAACTGTAGCTTCCGCGAGGGGCGCGAGTTCTGCCATGACAGCTGCGACGCGCCAGTTAAAGCTGCTGCAGTGGTGGCAGTAGCCGTCGCCATTGCCGGCGCGACGCTCGCTGCGTTCGTACGCACATCTACAGTTTTTACCCTTCGGCCATCGCTTGTGTACTGCGGTGAAGCCCGTGGTGACATCGGCACCACCTTTCCCGTATTTTTTTTTTTCTGCTGCATGAAAATGTGAGCAGAGAAACCACCTTTTTTTTCCCACCCAATCTATTGATGTACTCACGCCAAACGTATGCGCCGCGCACGGAGCGGAGTTCCCCGGCTTCCCTGACGAGCACACACACACAAAGCGAGAAAAAACTCCCTTCGTGCCACTGCAGCAGAAGCACCACACGAGGGACAACAAAAGAGAAGAGAAGAGAAGACTGAAGGAAACGGAATGCAAAGAAAAGACGGGAGGAAAGAGATGTATGTGTGTGTGTCTGTGCGTGCAGGTCTCTCAATGATGAAGCAGAAGAAACAAATGTGTCGCATGGTCATCCCTTCCTCCTCCTCTTCGCTCCTCTTGCCTTGCCGTTGGCAGAGATGATTTTCTCTTCCTTGCAGTTACGCGTAGCGGTGGCAGCATTCCCCTCCCTCTGACGAGTCGCTTCTCTCCGCCGCTTTTTGTTTTCACTCATCGCGCCCGGTGTTGCGTTGTGATCCCCTGCTCTTCCTGCGGGGACGTTTGCCGCAGTTTCCTCTTGTCTGGGTCGCTTGCGATGAGAGGTGTTTTTCTCGCCTCGCCCACGTTGGGTCTGCTTCGTTTTATGCAAGCCCTTCCCGTCCCTTGTTGGCACTTCACTACTGTCGTCCTGGAGAAGCGAGATGACGCCCCCACCATCCTCGCCTAAGAACTGCCGAATTTCAGCCAGAAACGCCTTGTCTTTGCGGCGCAACATGTGGCGGCTCGCCTCGTCAGGGGTCTCCCCGTTGCGCATCTCCTTCACATCAAGCTGCCGGTGGGCGTTCAGCTTTTTCTTCAGGCGTCGTAGTGTCTTCGTGTCGCGACCCTCCGGCATTCGAAGTGCTGCAGCTTTTTCAAGCGTCTGCTGCAGTCGCTGGGGCGCGGAAGGCTCCCCCTCGAGCGGCTCTACGCGGACGGGAATTCGCCGCACAATTAATTTGGTTCGCTGACGACGGCAACGACCCTTTGTGGCTCCCCCATTGCGATCATCATCATAATTATCATTTCCACCTTTATTGACGGCAAAAGGAGCAGCAGCGTAGCAGAGACTCGGGTCATCAGTGACCCCTTTATTATTATTAAATTTGTTATCATTACCGTTGGCCCCACGGTGCTTCAAAGCCTCGGACGAGGAGGTCCCCGCCACCTGATCAAAGGGGGAGAGAAAGATGAGGTCCTTCACATGCAGCGGGTAGGCGGTATCCACATATTGGGGTGATTCTGGCAGAGTGATGCGCTCCACAAGAGGCATCGGCTGCGCGCGTGTAATTCTTTCCCCTGTGGAAAGCATGCGATGCTGCTCGTATCGCGAGAGACGCTTCGCCGGCTGCAGCACATTAAGTTGAACAGGGGTAGTGAATCCACGCAGGTACTGCTCACTCACCGACAAGTGTGAGTCCGAGATCGCCACCGCCTGTTGCGCGGCAGTAGCAACAGTGGATGCGTCGTTGCTTGTAAGCAGCGCGTGCACTACCTGCTCATGCTTGCGTGACGAGCGTAACGCCTCTGCAATGCTCCCTGGCAAGGCCGACTCTGTCGGCATCAACGCGACGAATGTCTCCAGCGGCGTCAGCGGGCCTTTGGCATCTCTCCTGTTGCTGTTGTGGGGTGGAAAAGAAATACCCTGCCCCCTCTTCTGACAATGCGCCACTGCAGCGCGTGCGTGGTTGAGGTGCGGCGAGACTGGCGCGGGCACGTACTGGTAGTCCGGACAAACACCGGTAACGGTGGTTTGAAGCGACCAAAGCGTGGCCTGCAGCAGCTCCATCCCGACGGCGACCTCCGCATCGCCGGCGTAGTCGGACGCCTGCAGTACATCGGCCAGGAAGTCCACGTCGACAGACGACAAGTCCGGTGCAACCAATGAGCGCTGCATCCATGACGCCGCACGCACCGTGCGATACCGCTTCCACAAAACATGTGCCACCTCACCAGCGCCGGCGTAGTGATCTCCACCATTGAGTAGAAAGAGAAACACAAAGTCTACGCGCACGGAGGCAAGCTCTTCTGCTGTCAGTCGGAACTCACCTGCACCCTGTTGCATACCACTGTGAAGCCAGCGGTACAGCAGCTCGGAAACGTTGATCAACTGCATCGAGGATGGTCCTACGACGAAAAGATTGTGGTACTGCGTGGTGCCCATGCAGGTCAGCGTCAGGTCAATGTCATTGCCGATCATTGTCACGGTGTGGTTCGGGTTGTACCTACTGCACCCGCGCGAAATCGCGGTAGTGGCAATATGCGCAAGTGCACGCGCTATGTTTGCCTCGCCTTCCCCAACGACGGTAGAACCATGCAGAAAGACGGGAACGTAGTGCGGCAAAAAGCCACAACCTCCACGCAGTTTAAACTGGGCGGCGAGAGCGTTCTCCAGCTCCACTAGAAAGAGCGAACCGGGTGTGACAGCGAGCGACGTTAACTGCTGTGCACTGCATGTGTCGAGCAGGGCTACACGCCGCCTGCGAAGTCTTTGCGTGTGGAGTTTCGCATACGGTGCGGGTCCATCGATGCAGATGGTCAACGAAAGAGACGGCGACACCACCCGCGTCAGAAGAACCCGCAGCCGCTGCAGCACCGCCTCAATAACTCCCCGCTTCGTCGTCGTCGCTGCATCCCTGCCAAAACACGAGTGGATGATGCAGTTCAAATCAACCAGCACGTGGTCGACCCGTGGCGTCACCGCAGCTCGAGAGGAGAGCGAAGATGAAGCCGCGACATTGTGCTCGCCCCCGTTCAGCATCGCTACATGCATTTGCCCCGCACTCCCCTCGTCCGCCCCTTCCCGCTCCTCTGCGTGCTCATCCACGGGGAGGAACTTCGTGCACGAGGAGCCGTCGATGAACTTGCGAAGCCCCAAGACGCCCATATCCGCCGCTTGTCTCCGCAGGAAACTGAAAGCGTAAAACAAACAACAACAACAATGATAATACTACTAATAATAAAGCAATAAAGGAAGCACACAAGTATAGCTACTTGTGCTTCGGCGCACCGCTGCTTTCGCCCCTCCCACACGACAAAAACACTAGAGCGTGGAGAAAAAGAAGAAAAACAACAACAAAAAGGGGGGGTCTCATAAACGGCGCAGAAAAGTAATGCGGAAGCAACAGTCGCCATGTTATCTCCCTCTCTTTCTCTCTCACTCCACACACACACAAGAAAAAAAAAAAATCTCTCTCATTGTCTTCCTTGCAGATTTATAGAAACGGAAAGCGAAAGCACATCCCCCTGAGAATACAAAGGACAAGGTCAGCTCAGTGCTGCAGGACTACATGTGTGTGCATCTTAGCAGATGCGAAAAGATCATGTATTTAGCACAAAGCCTACCGTCCCGCTTTTAGTCGTTTATCAGAGAGTGTAAAATTCTTCGTCTTGTTGCTGCCCATGGAGATGCTGCCGCGTCTTCTGCTGTTGAGTCGCTTTCTTGCGAGTGGACTTCTCCTTTGGCCTCGGCTCGTTCATCTCATCCTCCACTGGCTCTTCTTTCATTGTGGGCTCGTTCAGCTCCTCGACGGTGGGGGACTTTTTCCGCCTGAAGCGACTGTAGAGCGGATTGCTGTCGTCCTGCCACGCAACATCCCGCTTCTGGACCGACTGCAAGATGCGGTTCTCCAGGTGAGAGAGACGAACTAAATTCTCCGCTCGGTGGCTCGTGAAATAATCGTGCACACTGTTGTCCCCATTCCTGTCGCCGCCATTGCCGACGCCACTGCAGCCGTTGCGGTTGTTGTCACCGCTTGTCAAATCGTTGCTGGGAACGGGGCAACCGGGCGCCACATTTATCCCCGGGGCCGGCGCGTTCGCCATGCCATTGTCACGCATCTTCATCATCGCCTGCACATTATCATGATGCACCCTCTTATAGTAATCCATCCACTTGGGTAGCACCTCCACCAGCTGTCCGCTGACGCGCATCTGCCAATCTGTTTGAATGCGAGTTGCGGCTGAAAACACATTCGTAAGCTGCTTCTGCTTGGGAAATGGAACAGGAATATCGTTTGCGCGCAGCAGCTGAATGCCAAGGTACGCAAGGTCCGTGTTGCCCGTCTCTTGGCCCGCACCAAGAAAGAGATCAGCTGCCACAATCGCCCGTTCACGTTGGCTGTTAGCAGGAAACCCCAACGACGCGGGTGCACGGCCGTTTGCCATACCGAGAACGAGGCCCGGTAGTATCTCCTGCACCTCACGCTTCCGCGACGGCACCAGCAGATCCATCGCCAGCTGGCGCAAAAACGGCACTAGTATCTCCCCTGGCAACCCATGTTTCTGCACTGCTGCAGTTACTGGCATCACCGGCTCCACATCTTCGTAAAAGGCATCAAGTCCGTCGCAGAGTTTCTGCCACGCGGCAGTCCCCATTCCCTGCTCCACAATCGAGGGGTTCTGGAGCGTGGCAACACCGTCCGTGAACCACCGGCACATCACGTCACCCGGGCGTGCCACACCCATCACGATACCGCACTCCAGCGCAACCGAGATGACATCCACAAAAGGAGTGTACAGTAGGTAGAAGAGGGAACGGGAGTAGACGGAGACGTTCAGTCGCACCTGATTCTCAATCTCCGCTGTCGACAACTCCTCCGCAGAGCCCGCATTAAGGCCACCAGTGGGGTCGTCAAACAGGTTCATCTCGAGTGGGTTGAAGGCGTTGCTTACGTTGCGCTCAGAACCAACGTAACTGGTCGCCTCAAATTTGTTAAACGCACCGCGGCGCTGCTGCAGGCACGAGCTCATGAAAAAACAGGGCGAGGGCGGGGTAGACGACCCCCTCCACGAGCGCATACCAGCGCGGCAGCTGGGCACACACTTCAAGAGAGACCTCCGCATCTCAGCAAAGGGTGGCGGACATACGCCCATCTAAAGCCCTTGCGCCACCCCCCACAGACACCGCGCACTTCACACACAGAAGCGAGAAAGAGAAGGAAAGCAAGAGAAAGAAGTGTGAAAGCAACAAGTAGAAGCAGCAGTATCAAAAATGTCTTTGGTCGTTTATCATCCTCTGAAATAAATCTTCCCCACGTGTGATACCGCAGTGTAATTGTTAGTGAGGTAGTAAACGAAGATATCCAACAGACTGCCGTTGGCTCACGGTGTTCGTCATCGCAGAAGAACGGAACTCTCGCCAAGAAGCCGTTCCTCCAGCGCCGCAGCTTGCAGCAGCGACTCCACCACTAAGTCCACATGGCGCGGGCCCACGGAGTCACCGCCGCCGCCTGCAGCAAGACCAACACAAATAAACAATCGTCGATGTATTCGTGTGAGACCCACTGACACCCGTGGAAATCGACTGCCCCCACGATCTTCTGTCTCATCTCTTCCATTATGAAAGGAGGCGAGAAGAGTGCTCCAACGCCTCATGAGTGCCTCCGTCACCTCATCGGCAAGGGTGAGCCAGCGGAAGAGCACCATGCCAAAACAGGAGGCGTGCACAGAGCAGTCAAAGCGTCCATCCGCCCGCAACCGCTGCTCCATGTAGTGCAAGGCCGCCTGGTGGCTCCACACCGTCTGTGTAACACCCACTGAATCGCACCTTGCAAGCGAAATCGCGAGGCGAATGATCTCATTTGAGCGCAAAGATGAATGTCCCACCTGCAGCCGAGACACATCCGTCGCAGCAGGGGTGCACCAGACATTTCCACCCGCCTCGTCGTCTCCATTCATCTGCTGCAGCGCGACAGCCACCTTCGCAACATCCGCAACAAACAGCAGTGAGGCAGAGGACACGACTGAAAGCGTCGGCAGAAACGAGGTTGAAATGCCAATGTGAATGGAGTCTGCAAGCAGGGCAGCAGACCGGAATGACGACACGTGTTGCTTCCATGCTTCCACCAACGCCGAGTGCTCCCTCTCCCCCGCAATACCCTGCTCAGGAGTATCGGAAGTAGCAAGTGACAGGCCGCTGTGGCTCGCGTCAATATGAAACCACACCTTCAGTCTGCGGCATAGATCCGCCAACTCGTCAAGCGGGTCGACACTGCCGGTGATCTGCGAACCGAATACCCCGCACACAAGCAGTGGACAGAGCCCATGCGCAATATCCTCCGCAAGTCTTGCCTTCAACATATCCACCTGCATTGGATAGTTGTGCACGGCTGGTGCATACACCGTCTGCAGCACACGAATGTGCTGAATTCCCACGCAGCGTGCAGCCCGTTTTAGAAGTGGTTGACATTGATCAGTGCAGTAGAGCACCAGCCGCTGCGTCAGGCGCGCCTCATCCTCCGGGCTGGAAAAGCGCGCGCTAAGATACCGTGCGTAGGCCTGTGCGCGGGCCGTTACAAACAGTACAACAAGGCTCTCTAGTAACGTGTCGTGTAGCAGTCCACAACCACTACTCATGTTACTAC
>JASANU010000615.1:0-10945 GCA_030849675.1 Trypanosoma platydactyli | reverse complement strand
GTAAGGGTAGGGCCGGCCGATTCGACAAGTGGATATTCTGAAAAGCCCACCAGCGCACGTCGAAGAGGTGTATGAAGTCCCTCAAGAATGAATGGTGATAAAGATGAGGATTGAGGATGATGTCCTTCCGAAACCATCCGTGATAAACAAGGGGAATGAGAGCCTGCACGGTTTCCGCACGGCGTCAACAACAACGAAATGCCCTGGTATACCCACATCTAAGGTGCGCGCGCGTCCACCACACGGTCCAGCACTATACGGCGCCAGTTATCCCAGGCATTTGGATATGAGGCATCGAAATGCTTTGAAAGCGAAAAAAGGAAAAGTTGTTTGATGAGTTCTGGGGAAATTCGCTCCGCATGTTCTTTTTAATGTCTAAGGGTTGCCTGCCATCAACGAAGCAAGACGGAAGCAGCTCCAAACCCAACTGACACTAAACAATGGCCGGTGGAATATAATGGCACTCCCATATTACTTACGGCTCGCCAAAACTTGCGTACAACAGGCTTAATAACATCTGCCAACGACACTTGAGAGTTGTACACAAATTCACCAACCACATTCATATGAACCACATACGTGAAGAGGGCCAAGAAAGTAGGGAGGGAAATGCGCAGACCTCCCACGTGAGAGCAACGACTCCCGGTGGCGGCTGAATTCGAGACGTGTTGTCGAATGCAGAACAAAAATCCCCACAAGGAAAGAGTGCTATGCTTTCTGGTGTCAAGAGATATTGTCCTTTCTATTCGGCATAAAATATGCCTGGATGCTATGCGGCAGGATGAGGTTGGACAGAACCCCGGTGGAGATATTCATTATGGGGTGATGGTGGACAGCAGCACGGACCAAAGTAAAGCATGCCAGTCCATTATCCAAGGAGAAAAGAGACGAGATAATTCGCGAACCGGACAGATGTAAGGAGCAGTTTGTGTTCTAACTAACGTTTGGTTGGCAACAAGTCTATGGGCCAAAATTCACACTCTGACGACACGCAATTTTGCAACGACTGGAAGATGGATTCCTATTGCCAGATTATGGTGGAGCACAAAAGAACTACATGATAGATCCGCACCTTGCAGCGAGATACATCCAGATGTATCGGAAGAAAAAAATTTTTTTAACGACAACGGTATCGAGCCGCTATCACGTTGTATCAAGAGAGCAAGATAGAGCGATCTTACACAAAAACGCAGGATGTGCTACTTTGAAATGAAGTCGGGATAATCGATGAGGCATCCTCTGCAGAGAGCGGTGGACAAGTGATTCCTTTCTGTCTCCGTGAAAGAAAAAAAGAAAAAGGCGCTGCACCACGAAGGCGATGGATTGGCATGGTCAAGAAAAAATAACATGAGCGACTCACATGATGCAGAGGTTTATTTTAAAGAATAGTATCTATCTTCCTTCCCCCCAAGAAAGAGATGAGAAATGATAGATAAAACAATTCATTTTGATTCACAAGTCCGTTGACAAGAGTTCGGTATCCTGCACCCAAAGTCATCGTCACTCGTTTTCTCTCTTTCGATTGCCCACGAAACGGCAGTGCTGAAAGCGCCTTTAGGCCGCCTCCCGCGCTCCCCTTCGCAAGCGCCACCCCTTCGCCATGTCCCCTCGCGCAATAGCGCGTCGTCGGGAAATGCCATCCGCTGGGTTGTTTTTCGAAACCACGTATCCCCACGTGGCTTGAATGCCCTGATCCCGCAAGACGTTGTCTATGGCCGACACATCGTTCACAAGAGCATCTGAGTGTGTGTTGCATTTTGCCACGATGTTCATCATCGTTGTATTGTCCACGCAAGTGTGCAATGGCGTCTCGCAGTTACCCCTGAATGCTTCTGAGGCCAGATGTGCTGCCCGAGCCTCTGCTTGTGAAATCATGTTTTGTTCGGCTCCCCACGCATCTCCTGCTGCCAGAATATCTCCCGAATCCTTGAATAGCAATGCGCCCCATCCTTGCATGGAGGCATCCGTGGCAAATGTTGCGGCATTTGGTGCCTTGATCGGTGGTGGTGGCGGCTCATTCTGTAATAAACGTTTAAACCATTCACCGCCGACTCCCAAAGCCGCTGAGAGCAACCCCGCGCCATCCTATGGACGCAACAAACCTCTATTTAAACGCGATAAGCGTCTTCGTACTACCTTCAAAAAGAAGTAGTGCGGAAAAATGGATTCACATCCCACTCCTGCGGCATACATCATGCGAGACACCGTGCTTTCCATTTCCTCGACTGATAGTGTCTCAACCGATGGAGCCTCGCTTCGTCGTCTTGTTATTTTTTCACTGAGGCACACCGCATTTGTATCGTGATTGAAATGTACCCCGATGAAATCGTACTCCCTGACGCATACCTGTGTTTCTCCCAGGGTGGCACCACAATGCCGTACATTTTT
The DNA here is from genome assembly GCA_030849675.1 of Trypanosoma platydactyli. Lineage (NCBI taxonomy): Eukaryota > Euglenozoa > Kinetoplastea > Trypanosomatida > Trypanosomatidae > Trypanosoma > Trypanosoma platydactyli. Next base: position 8,557 of record JASANU010000615.1, on the reverse strand, counting down.
GTCAATCTGTCTGGCCCATCTTCGGACCTCCCGACTCAATCAGCTGATGCGGATGTTGTCAATCCACGTGTGAATAGTCAAATCACTTGGAGCTGCAAACTCCGGTTTCACCACCCCCACGTCGCCCGCCAAGGCCCTCGTGATGGTGTGTAAAATCTCAGGGCTGCATTTGTAGCCCATGGGGAGTCGAGTAAACTCAACCAACTCCCTTGACTCTGTTCGACAACGGAAGCATGCCCGCAGATCATCGGGCAATGCCACCTGAAAAAAGGACACTTTTAGATCGAAGATTGCTGCGGTGTCATCGTAAACCGCTCCCAAATATTGGGAAACATGACCCAACGGCACGTTGGCCTCGTAATCTTTCCGTTCATGAGTTTCCCGCGGCCATGCGATAAGCCGCCATCTCAATCCTGTTGGTTTTTCCTCCACCACTCTGAAGGGTATCACCCAGCCTGTTGTTGGGTGGCTCGACGCCACGCTAATAATGCCTGCCTCTTTCATAAGCTGCGCGACTTTCTTCAAAATCCTAAAGTTGAATTCCTTTCCATCGTGTTTTATCCCAGCAGGTCTCCCCACGAGGTTCCACACCTCATTGAATCGTTTTTTGGCCTCCTTATTGAGGAGATTTTTTACCCATTTCAGTGACAAAGTGTCCACACTCACCTGTTGCAAGGGTAATGGCTTCTCTTCTTTGTTCGACGCCACTCGCGTCTTGCTTGTTCGTTTGAGAATACTGCGGCCGTGGAAAGCGGGGAGTACGCACCCCCTCGCGTATTCTGGGCAAACCCACGGTTTTCAAGCCCATTTTTGTAGCTTTTCTACATCAATGACGTCAATTTCTCCGAGTTGATGGCTGCGGCCCACTAACCTAGGTACCGCACCGTGCTTCGTGGAAACTCCATTGGGTCGACATGCTTCCCCAATTGGGCGGGCAAACGGGGATCGAGCTCGTGCTCGACCACTGCCGCCGCGGCATGCACGAGGGCTCCCCTTTTCATGGAGTGCGCCGTCATCCCGTAGTGGCGCAGAATATTTTCCACTTCTCTTTTGGACAACGTGGCCAACTTCTCTTCGTATCCCATGCCTTTTATTACCGCCTTCGCTGCCGTGGCGCATTCCCCTCCGATAGCAACGCATCGCGCCGCTCAGTGCGGGCCGCTTTTTAACGTCTTCGGGAGGGCACCCCAGTCCAGAGTGATGGCGTCTGGATTTTGGAGATGGGGCACGAAGTTTTGCCGCTGAAGTACAGCAATTTCTCCCAAACGACTGGCAGCCACCCGCGCCAAGCTCATGGCCACGCGATCGCGTTCGTGGGGCAGATTGGAAATCACCATATCCAATTCCCATTGTTGCATTGGGCGGGCTTGCTTTATGGGATCCGTAGCGGCCATTCTTTGTAGCCCCGCCAAAAACATTTGTGCGGGTGTTCGCCCCGCTGCTAAAATGGATAACAGCGTCCTTGTGTACTGAACTGCGCTGCTTTTCGCCAGCCGCAAACTGACAATAAAAAGAGGAACATTTTCCTCCCGACTCTCTGGGCCGTGTTTGGCAGCGCACCCCTCGAACCGTCGCAAAATGGAACCCTTTTGTTCCCATGTTGTCTGGGTCAACATGCGTTTTGCCACCTTGTTTGCCTCCGACGCCAAGGCTACAATGTGGGGTTCGTCCGTTGGAGCCGTAATAATCGTTGCCGCGTTTGCTGAAACCGTCCTTGGTGGTAACTCTCGTTCGCGGAATATCATATCTGTACGATGTATTCTGTCGTGTGTCTGCTGTAACCACTTTTCGTTTTGCTTGTTTCGCCTGTCGGCAGCCTTTTCGTACGGTGGACGCGTCCAATCCCAGGCACTTCTTACCCCTTGTAAGCCTGCTGTTGCCGGCCCCGGAGTCATTGTCACCGGGGCCGAGGAACGTTTTTTGGTTTAAACACTTCCTTACTGGCCATGTCGAACCCGCAGGTCGTACTGTAGTGGCCAATCCGGCCGCACCGGTAGCACCGCGAGGTACTCGGTGTCGGCGCCATGTGCCTCTTGCTTTTCTTCTTGAGTTTTAAGGCTGCCTGCTCGTACGGATCGTCCTTTTTCAGTGGGTCTGTATCGTGTCCCGGAGGCTCTGATAAGAAATACTCGGGTGATCCGCCATTGTCTGCAGGAGGCGAAAACGCGCGTAAACGTTTCGTCCCAACTCAATTGATCCAACCGTAATTCCACCCGTGCGCACAACATTTGCCCATGCCTTGGGCGTTTCCCACGCTTCTGCGCACGCCGGCCCCGTTTTTGCCGGTGTTTTAAAGGTGGTTCGATATGCCATTAAAAGCTCCGCCGGCGAATACTCCATCATGCATTCTACTGCGCCATCAAAGCTGCGTATCTTCTCTTCCGGGCGTGGAGGTATCCTTCGCGACTTCTGCCGGAGCACCTGGATACCTCGTATTCCCACTTTTTGGCGTTCTCCTGAAACCCCTGCGTTCCCGTCACCTTTCCATGGCAGATCTGTTATCGACGGCCCGGCTTGTGTCGGGTATTGTATGCTTGAAGGCTTACCCGCATGGGGAAGAGTTTGTGTACATCTCGTTGTCTTAAAGACCCCAAGGCCGTGGTAAGTGCTTGGTTTTGCAAAATCTTCTGCAGCAGTTGGGCGCTCATTTCCTCCACGCAGGCCTCGCGTTGTTGCGACTGCTCTTGCAGTCTGGTCATTTGCTCCTGTGTTATCATAAACGGATCTTGCGAGTGCTGCGTCTGTCGCTGTGCAGCGTGAGAAATCCGGAAATGCTCATCCGCCATTTCTGCTCGTGCGCATTCGAACTGGTGCGCTAACAACGATTTATGTGCTTCTATTGCTGCCCATTCGCTGCTGAAAGCCGTATGTGCTTACTGGAACATCATCAAAAATTCCTCATTTCGCGGCGTCGTAAATGACATCACACTCGGTTGAAAACTCGCCAACGGGGTCCTTTCCACCACCATATCAAAAAATTAATTCGCCCCCCCTCCCCCAAGGGTGGGCAGCCCCTACATATTGTACGATAACCCCGGGTTTGAAGCCGGGCGGAACTGAAAATGGAATTGCGCTTGGCCCTGATTCCAAACGAACGCGCAAAGTGCCCTCGCGCCCGTCTCCCATTCCTCATCGGATAGGGTGGGCGGTGTCGCAGTCAACATCTTACTAACGTGCGAACTAACAAAAAAAAAGCACCTACCTTTTAAGAAAAGAAAAACTTGCACTTACCGAGAGGTCTTGAGTAAAGGGAAAAAAGGAATCAACAATAAGAAGGTATAGTTATATCGATCCAAGAAGTCGTCAGGTGATATCATTCACATCGCAGGCTCTCAAATTTTTTTCAAATACTGTTTTTTAAACTCTTTACGGGAAGGGGGGAAATTAAAAAAAAGTATTTTCGTATTCCAAAACAGTGCTTTTGGCAAACATGAGTGGATAAGAAAAGGCGGTGAATAAAGCTGTTTCGTTTTGTCCTCACCAGATTCATAGCCGTTGTTCCCCATGAAAGGCTTTGCTGATGAATTTGGGGAGGCGCAGGCGGCGCCTCACCACACCACCAATCGAAAGTTCCGCCCCTTCGCCAAGCCGTTTTTTGTCACGGTGTTCTCTCCTGAGATGCCGTTGTCGGGTTGCCCCAGACGCTGCTTGGTCCCTGGTTTCCTTTGCGCCATGGGCTTCTTGCGCGTCGCAAATTGTTTTCGCCTTTGTCGCCAGAGGTTTGGGAGCGTGTTTCCCCCGCCCATGGAGTCCATTCCCGTGGTGTTGCCCACCAGGATGGCCAGGGGCCCATTGGGCCCCGCTTAAAGAACGCGCCAAAAGCCGCAAACACCGCCCACATCTCTTAAGAGGAGTCTGCTAACACCCCTGAATGGACGCTCTCGTCCGAAGCGCCGCGGAACTTGGCAAACCAAATGTGGGGTGTGCGCCTCTGTTTTCTGAGGCGTGGCGGGGCCTGCCTTCCCCCATCCGAACCGCTTGGCGTGCCGGCTGGGCCGGCTTTTCGGAACAAAACAGCCTTCAACTTTGGCGAGAACGGCGGAGCCTCACTGAAGTTTAAGAGAAATGGTGATGAAAGAGGAATTCACCCCATACGCGCGCCGAATGCGTCATGCGGGCGACGGTTGGCCCGCCTCGTCCACTCCGCTTTCATTTCGTCCGACTCTACCGCTCAACCGGCGAAAGGGTTTTTCACGAAGTGGCAAAGAATGGTCGGCGTGATCGAATCACACCGCAAAAATAAACCCACCCCTTTTACTAGTAGCTATGTCTCGCCTGCAGTGGTGACACGTTGGCGCAAGTTGTTCTGAATGACACGGCCCTATGGGTTTGCAACTCGTATAAGCCCGCTGAAGCACAATGTTATCGACCCACGCGCGCATCCGCATATCACCCGGGACGGCGCGACAACGCTCTACGACATTCGGAGCGCCGGCGATGGCCCGGCGATGGTGGGCGGTGCTTCCGGACTGCACTTTCATCCCGCCGGAAGTCTGGCAAACTCCACCCCCGCCTCTGTTCAGCAGCGGAAACGCGCCCGCACCTTTTTAAAGCAGGTGCTTCCTGGGGGATAAATGTTTTTGCGTCGAAAAAAGACGCCGCCTCACCGCACACCGCCCCATGCGCTTGGAAACGTGAGCTAGAGGAACATCCGCCTCGTGTTCATCGTGCTTGTTTCTCGCTTTTCGTCAGCCGATAAGACGGCGCCGTCACCCCGTTAGCATCTATTCCGCCACAAAAAATGGGACAACGAAACCTGCAGTGCTCTCTCCGGCAGCTTTCTGTATAATCCAAGCCCTCTTGAGAGTCTTCGCATCCCCTTAAGGAATCCGCAGGAAATGCCGTCCCCCACCATTGTTTTCGCCTGCTTGTCGCCAACAGCGCGCTGCAACCGCGTCGAAGCGACGAAGGGCAGATGTATCCAGTTTCCCCCCCCCACCCAATTCAAAGACAGCGTTCAAACATTTTCCTGCAGCACGGAAAATTCACCCCTGCCTTTTCTTTTTCAGAGGCCGCCCATGCCGTTTTTGTTCTTGAGTCACGCTATGCTCTTGGAAAACCCGCTGCACGGCCTTTTTCCCCCCGGGAGCGTCTAAGGGCAAAGGGCCAATCAGCCCAACGCGGCCGCATCAGCGATGTGGGGGTTTCTGGGTTGTTAAGGGTGGCCCTTCACACACTTTAATGGCGCGCAGTGCTTCGCGGGAATCCGCGTGCTCCCTAAACTTCGCTGCGGGGGGGGCTCGAATTGCCCAGCGGCGGAAACATACGCGTGCCTTTCTTTTTTTGATTCGCGGCCATTCCGTGCCTCCCCGGCATCTTCTTGATGCCCTTTGTGGTGGGAGATGTTGGCTTCTTTTTTTCTCCCCAACCGCCGCGCCAAACAGCCCCTTTCGTGTAGGATTCGCTTTCTGGCGAAGTCGGGTTCCCATTTTTGCATCGGGCGTGCGTGACGCACGGGGCTTTTCAGCGCCGCGTTTAGGGAATTGCTGGGGATTTTGGTCTGCGGTGTGCTGTGCCTGAAGGTTTTCGTTCCCTAAATTCAAGTGCAGGGGAAAGTGCCTCGCTCCCCTCCTTGGAAACTGTGATGGGCGAGCAGCCACAACACCACGTTGAACGCTGGAACGCCTTCCACTTTTGATTTTCACCACGCCTCCCTGTCTTGGCCTCCCAAATGAAGCATGTTCAGCGGCGCGCGCCCCGCGCTGATCATTGCTTCCGGGGCCGCCATCCCTTTTTTTTCGGCCAGCGGCGCTGGGAAGGTGGTGGTCATACGACAGGCCATCCTGTAGTGTGCGATTTCTCAATATCTGAAAACAGCGCAGTTTGTTTGGTAGCGGTTCGGCAGCCTTCCTTTTGGCCATGCGAGGTGCCAGCGCAAAGGCATCTTCCACAAGATCCAGTTTTCCAATAGCTTTCAGGATGTTTTGAATTCAGGCAGCCGCGTCATCCATTACTCCCAGGAACATTCGCAGACTCAGGTACAACACGTATCCCAATTCATAAGACAGGTCCGAAACACCGTTGCCCTGAATGGAACATGTCCATGTGCTAAGGGTCGCTCATGCACGGGTATATGCGTGACTTACGTTTGCCCGGGTTTGATAAATCCCTCGATGGGCGCTCGAAATATGGGCTTGGAATGTCTTCATCATGTACTCCACCGCGCCTTCAAACGAGAAAAATTTTTATATTCCGGCCAGTAGCTTTTTGTGGCATATCACCGCTTCAATTTTTGAACGCTTCGCAGTTCATACCCGAGTTTTTAAGTGTGTTCCTTGCAAGATGAATTTTCCATGCCTAAAGAAACGTNTTGGGATCTTCCAAATTAAAATCACCTTGTCTGTTTTTTTAGGCTGATGGAGGGGCGTTTTGTTCCTTCCCCCTCCCGAGTAATATTCACTGTGCCTGTGTACGCATGCGCTTGGAACCTTGAGCAATTGATCTTCCAACTCCGAATTCAACTCGTTCCCGTTCCATGTTGATGTTCTGCCAGTTAATGATTGCGTAAAGAAGCGTCAATTGTAACTGTAGTTTCTAAATATGGGCATTAGAGACTCGCTGTATTTTGACGCGTCGGCTGGCCAACTGCGTCAGTGCATCTTCATGCTCTTCCAGGAGTTTGGGCCTTCGCTGTCTGAGAGTGGGCCATTCGGCGTACAATGCCCATCTGGCCTCGCTGAAGGCCTGCGGAAAGACCCAATCTTCCATCAATGTAACAAGTAATAACGGACAGGTGCTCAAGCTGATAGTTGAAAGAAAAAGGCCTCCAGATCGTGGTGGCTAACAAATGCATTGAAGGCTCACATGCACGCACTGCACTTCACATATAAAAATGGGTGGTATATGTTAGTCAACATCTCTACAAAGGAAGAAAAAACTCGACAATCCAAATTCGTCTCTTTCCTTTGAAGAAAATCTATAAGGCTCTCTCCTTTTGCATTAAAATGAAGCGATCAGAAGTGGCAGAACATATCTGCTTTCGCACTTGGTAAGATGTCAGTGGGTTTCGGCCATTCCTGTCGCAGACTCCAAAAGAAAAAGAATATCCACTTGTCGAATCGGCCGGCCCTACCCTTACCTATAATCCTAGAAGAATTAAGAGAGATATAAAAGGTGGAAACCAAAGTGCATCTTGAATCCTGTCGTAGGAGCGCCCGCATCAAAAAAACCCATATATAACCATGGCAACCGGAAATCTCTTCTATGTAGACCAAAGGGGGGCTTATATAATCACTAACTTACGGGGTGGCAACTTTAAGGAGTCTTTCCACCCTAAAGAACCCCCCGCTTCCCTTCGCAGGTTTAACCCCTTCGCCAAGTCTTCCGCGTCAAAGGCGCGCCCCCGTGAAACCCCATCCGCTGGATTTTCCGCCGCTTTGACATACTGAAAAGTGGCTTGAACCGCGGCGTCGTCCAGAATACAATATATCTCCTGCAGCGCCCTGGCCAAGGCATGGGGTTTGGTGTGGCTCTTCCGCGCTTCGCCTTGAAGAGATGCGCCGTCCACCCATATTTTCAGTGAGGATGGTGGCCTTCCCCGGAAAGCCAAAGCGCCAACCGAACCGCCCGTGCCCCAGCCTGCATGAAGAGTATAGGGGAAATGAACCACTGCCTTCCTTTAATTCGTATCCCACCAGAATCGGTTATGCAAATCACGCCAAAGCCACCAGGAGAAGCATCCGTAATTAGGGCTGCCCCTGCCGGCTCTTTGGGAATTGCCACTCTGTTTGGGTTCTTCAATGCGCAGGGTCGCAACGCCTCTCCTGCCTTTGGGGCTGAAAAGAGAAGGCCCACCGCATTTTCCAAAGCCGCCAGGCCTCTATTTAGGACCGACCACCGTCTTCGCACCGCCTTCAAATGAAGTAATGGTGCACCAAACGCACCCCAGTCACGGCAGCAGCGTAGGGCAAACGTGGCGTCAAGACCTCCATTTCCCGGATGGTACGCGAGTCCAAATTTTTCTCCGTCTGTATGGACCGTATGATTTTGGGCCCCAGGGGCACGCTGCGATCGGAATGGTCGAACACCACTCCCAAAAAGGAATGCCGGGTGGTGGTCGGGTCCGCTTCTCCAATGGCGGCTTGGCAAAACTCCGCATTTTTCATCATAATGTCAAACCACCGTTTCACATCATTTGCTGCCCCCGATGGTCTTATGCTGTAGATCAAAACATCGACTCGGAGTGCGTTGGGCGCCGCGCTTTCAGGCAATACCACTTCGCGCGAACCCGCGATGAAACTCCTGACAAGCTGCAGAATCTCGGGGCTTGCCTTGTAGCCCATCGGCAGTCTTGTCAATTCCATGGTCGTACCATCATCCACTCTGCATCGAAAAGGTGAACGAGCCCCTAAAGGCAACGAAATTAGAAAGAACAAAGCTTTCGGGTCAAAACACGCGGCGCTTTCATCCAGAACCGCTTGCAGATAGTGCGAAATTTGTTTAAGCGGCATTTGGGCCTCGTGGTGGTCTTCCTTATTCTTCTCTTGAGGCCAAGCGATCCAACGACGGTGTATCCCTGAGGATTTCTCCTCGACCACTGAAAAAGGAACGGCCCAAC
>JASANU010000614.1:0-10905 GCA_030849675.1 Trypanosoma platydactyli | reverse complement strand
GCACCGCAATAGCGGTCCCTTTAGCGTCCGAAAACACATGCGTGAGTGTTATATCGATGGAAGTGCCAATGAGCTCTGCAAGCTGGACCATCACGACAGGGTTTGGGCAAACACCTACACCTAGAAATGCAGTAGTTATGTGTAAATGTTTTTGCGTTTTCTTTCCTTCTAGCATTTGCTCTGGGACCATAGCAATAATGGTCTGTGGTGACGTTATCTGCAACGCAGCGTACTTTATGGGTCGAGGAAAGCGATGCAAGAAGGATTCGTATGCATTTGAGAGGTTTAAAGCTGCTGCCACGCCTAGTGTGTTAAACTCTGGCAAGTCGGTAATGCCGTGGGCGCACAGGGCATCCCAAACGCGCGCAACGATAGTGGCGATAGAATCCGCGACATTTACCTCGACGAGTGTCCCTTCAGTCGGTGGCCGATATCGTGCAACACAGCTGCGTAGAATCTTATGAATGCGTTTTGCACCTCCCTCGTCTGGTGCAAACGTGCGGTGTGCAAGCCCGCGACGGAAGATGCGATCAACGCAGACATCAAGCAGCGCTCTTGTGCCATCTGGGTGCGACCAAGTGACGGCTAACGTCTTTAGGCCTAACGTGGCGTAGTCAGCGCGTGCAGCTTCATCAAGGTTCATTTTGTCGATGATGAGATGCGTATAGCCTGCATGTTTTGCACGCCGAATAGCCTCGAGAAATAGTCGCCTGTTGCCCACCTCGTCCTGATTGATCCACTGCGGTGATTGTCCTGCCTGCTGTAACAATGCGAAGAGAGTGCGGGAGAACGTTGACTTGCCACAACCTTGCGGACCAACACACAATACCACATCCGGATCGTCTCTGACGTCATTTTCAATTGGTGGCTCGTATCGCATCACCTCCATGTGCATGTGCATGTCGAACGCAGTGAGTTTGGTAAATTCCCTTTGCAGTGAAATCCAACGTCGCCGTATGCGCTGCAATGCACCGAGTTCCATGCTTGGTGCCAACTGTCCTGTGACGTGTAGCCACGCTGCCAACTGTACGAGGCATTCTAATCGGGTAGATTCCCATTCGATAAGGCACTGCCTCACATCCTTTGGCAATCTGGCAAGCTTTTTGGTGAGTTTTGTTCGCAGCGCAGCACCACTTAGGCCATGTGTCACAATAGCCTCCTGAGCAGCACGCTCGATTGTGTACGTGTGAGACCGCAACTTCCACAACCGCACAACAGTACCCACCGCATTTATACCATACAACACCACACCTTTGCTGTTCATGCGGCGCACGACACTGCTACGGTGCGCCACATACTCGCTAGAGCCAAGTGCAAGCTGTGGGCTATTGTGTGGCACGACGTCGAGGCCATAGAATCGCAGTGTCTCTGTGGAACTGAGAAGCTCAGCACAGAGGCCACCGCGAGACGGGGCGTTACAGCAGGTGATGGCGTAGAACTTAAGTGACTCACCGGGACCGTAATCAACAAGATGCCCACTGTCCTCCAGGATTGCTTCAAAGCATAGAGTGTGACCGGCAGTACCCAAAAAATCATGCAGAGCAGTAGCCTTATCTTTTGGCAGCGCACCTAGTGTATCACGCCAAAGACGTGCCATGCGGATCGGCAGATAGATCTCTGGCGAGACACTGTCGTCATCATTGCGCTCTTTGGCGTTGGAATAGAGAGACAGGTCCTCCTCCGGGACATGAAAGCGAGCAAGGAGATGTGCATTCTTGCTTCCAACAAGCCAGAAACGTTCCCCACCATATGTGAAAGCGGCCAACTGGCCACAGTCCCCATCGATGGCATCAAGTGACACGGCGGCGACGGGTTCCTCATGCGCCACGCCATACGGAGCATCAAAGTAACCAAACTTCCGCAACCCTTGTAGCACCACAACCTGTGTGAACGTGTCGTTATCCTGCGACGCAGCAAATACGCAGGCCTGTCCCCGTGGCACGTGCTCCCACACCTTGCGGTTTGTCCGATACACTGTATCGTCATAGCCGACAATGGCGCGCTCCACCACGACAAACTTGAAACCGGAAATGTTGGCAAACGTTACCCATTCGCGAATTCTGTTGTTAAGTGGGAATCTCCTGTGGAAAGCGCCAGAGATAAACCTAGCGAATGGATTCTTTTCGATCCTGCCTTTATCGCGTTCGTCTTCGCCATTGTCTTCAGCAGCAGTATGGCTAGTGGTGTGCTTTGCGTCATTGGTATCTATTCTCGTGTTTTCATCACAGAAACCCTTTCGATTGCAGGAGAAAATATCCCCAGGTTTCTTTCGATGCCATTGCTGCGCGTCCCCATTCCTGCGACGGAATCTGCGGCCCTCAGGGGCTTGATGTGTGCCGACATCCTGCAGTCCCAACTCCATGCGCCTCAATCCCTCTTTTCCTTTTTTTTTTTTTGTTGTTGTGCTTAACGTTCACTTCCCCCTCCCCGCCAGCCGCCCGCATCGTCACCGCAGCACGCAGTCGAAAGAGGACCAGAGACGTGTTGCACCTCGAGAGTCATAAAGTAGCACAAGATGGTAACCATCACAAGCGACAGCGGTGGAAATAAAACATCAAAAACAAATAATATCTTTTCGTTGTTTGAGAATAAAAAAAAAAAAGGAGAAAAACAGGCAAAGAGCGGAACTCAACACCTCACATACGTGATCTCTCGTCTCAGCCCGCGCTAGAGGAGAATGTTTCGAATGCTGGAAAAGTGCTCCACTTCGGCATCCGTGATATTTGCCCGCCGAGCCTGCCATTCCGACAGAACATGCTGCACAATGACGTTGGACGCCAGATCCTTCACCTGCGCACTGTTCATATTACCCGTGCTGTAGTTCTCCTCCACCTCCGCGAGGAAATTGTCATCGGGGCAGAAAAAACGTATAAACTGGTATGCCACATCCACCTGCAGATCCACGCCCTTCTTCTGCATATCCTGCAGCGTTCCGCCGCCCCCAGAAAAAGCCTTTCGCATTTTCTTGCGTACCTGGAGCTCAGTGTCATGCAGCGTGATGACACCGTTTTCTTCGGCGCTGCTGCTCATCTTGAATTTTGATCCCTTCAACGCAGGAAGAAACTTTGCATGTAGCAGTGCCGGGGCACGGCATTTCATGCGTGACGCAGCGGCCCGCGTCAACAAGAAGAAAGGATCCTGGTCAATGGCACACGGCACGATGCACTGCAGCGGTGGCTCCTGTTCCGGTTGCTGCAGCACACGAGGGAAGGCACTACAAAAACACGGTGCAGCCTGAATTGCCGGAAATGCCACCTTCCCGATGTTGTCGCTGTCGTGAAGTCCAAATGTGTTCTTCACCGCACTGAGCGTCAGCATGCGTTGCACCCGAGCGACAGTAGGGTACATATACCCCATGTAGGCAGTGTTGCAAAAAATGAAGGTTCTGCGCGGGTCAAATCCGAAGGCAATGATGTCTTTCATGTTTTCCACCACTAAATCACTCACCGCACCGTTACAGGCGCCTAAAGGAACGTCACGGAAGAAAAACTTTTCGTCATCCGTGATTTGTATGACCAGGGGAAGATCCAGCGCTTCCTGCAGATACCGCGTCAGCAAGAACGGGATGACGTGGCCAATGTGCATCGACCGCGCGCTCGGGCCACGGCCAGTGTACAAATACGCACGACATGTTCCCGTTGTCAACGCGCAGCGGACGCTTTCGAGTGCAGCACCAAAGTCACGATGGGAGAAGACAATTCCACGACGAAAGAAGTGGTGCAGCTGCAGTTGCTGTTTCCCTGCGTTACTACTGCTACTGCTGCTGTCACCGCTACGACTTGCATCTCTTCCACCAGTAAACTTCCGCGCTTGGTATACATGCTCCAACCTCTGTAACATTAATTCATCCATTGGCTCTGATTTAAACCGCGTGAGAACGCGATCGTAGTCTATACCACCTGGTCCCGTCGCCGTCACATTCCAGGGTGTCACGACATCATCCTCACCGGCACCCGCTGCAGTAGTGCCACAACGGGTCGGTACGCCAACGATCCGTGGCAGCAGAGCAGCAGATACGATGTGACGCATTCCACACTAATGTGAAAACGACTCTCGTTTGTGTTTCCCTAATTACATAGGCATTAACATTTTTGTTGCAAGGAGGGGAAAACCAAACCAAACCAAACCAAACCAACAACAACAACAACAAAAAAAAACACACATACACATACATATACATAGATACAACAATGAATAACCGTGCATTAGATACTATGCCCATGTAAGGATGTTAAGTGCGACGTATCATGGCACCGCACGCAGTCCGTTTGAGTCTGCCGCACAAGAAAGCGGAAAAGAGGGGGTAACAGAAAGCGGGAGGAAAGTGGCGCAATCAGCGCAGCATGGCAGGCATGTACCCAACAACGGTGGTCCCACCAGAGGCGGCAACGCTCAGCACGATGGCCTCGCCATCGACAAGGTGCAGCACAACATGTAGAGGTGTTATGTCACGAAACACCAGAAACCGCGCGAAGCGCCGCAGCTCCACTGACACACTGGCTTGTTGAACCGTGGCAGCACATTCTCGACTGCTATTGCAGTCATCGTGCACCTCAGCCTCCACATCGTCATCGCGCTTGCAGAGCTCTACAGAGTTGTACTTCAGCGCAAAGCTGCCGAGAAAACACTCCGCCTCAATTATTAGGGTGCCAGTGGTGGCATCAGAGCCCTCACCACCACTGCTTGCGGGATTGCCGTGTGCGGTAAATGTCATGCGCTCACACGAAGTAGATCGCACCTTATCAACGAAAAGTGTCAGCTCTGAGAGGCTAGGCAGCACAAGCTGCATCATCTCACTCTCTAGCTGTGGAGAACTGATGCGCTGCACTTCCAGCTCGCTTAGAACTCGTACCTGTACGTCGTGACTGATGTCCAGGTGTGGTAAAACACCTTGCATCGACACGCGAAGCGCCGGTCGTCGCGCCGCGTTTTTTGTTAGTTTGATCGACACATTTGGACAGCGTTCTGCCTGTCGCATGATGTGAAGTAGGCCTGCCAAATCTGCAACTTCGCAATATATGGCGTTTTCGGGTTGATGTGACTGAGCATGGAAGTCGCAAAAGATGGACTGCGTGCGACAGCCACCCCAGACATGCATACCTTCAGTCGTCTGCGTGCTTGTGAAGAAGCGAATGCGCATGGGGTGCAGTTTGATTACGCACTGGCGCTGAATGCCGCGGCAGGCCTGGCAGATCCCTGCAAACGTGCGAGCATCCCGCACCGTGGCCTTGAACTTCATCCCTTCAGTATCAAAAAAAAAGCAACCACCACAACAGAAGCCGCAGCAGACAAAAAAAAAAAAAAACGAAAAAATGAAACTGGAGCACGGCGGATCAGCCACTGCGTCATGTCCTGGCGAATATCACAAGTGACAAAAATAACGGGGACGACGAGGGGAAATGCATCTCACAGGCACGCACGCCCCTCCCTCCTCCTTGCTGCTGCTCCCATGGCCGTTTTTATTATGGCAGCCACTGGGCAAAGAGTTGATTACATTTGCGGAGAAGGGGACAAAAGAAACGAGATACACAAAACGGGCAATTACATGCAGCAGAAAAAAAAAAATCGACACAAAAGCAAAAAAAAAAAGCACGAAAGAATGAACGCTGATTCGATATGTGCCGTATACCATCAGTATCTCCCACCATCTTTTTTAGGTCCACAAAGCCTATTAAGCACGAAAAGACTGAGGGCGAGGTACACTTCCTGCATTGGATGATTGTGAGGCCTGTAAGTGTGCATCAGCTCGCGGTGCGCCGGCAAGTGTATTCTGCGTATTCATCAAATCCCGCAGCAGCGCTGCTAATACCCCTTCAACAGTGCTCCGATGCACAGTAATACTGCTGTTGGTTTTGTTGAGGTCATCCTCTTCGTCGTCCTCATCGCCATACTCATCGTGCTGCATCACCTGGTAGGTCGCCAGCAACTCCAAGGCGATGTTCGGTGTATATCCGACTTCACACACAGACCCACACTCATCGCACAGAAGCTCACCCATCTCCGTCAGCATGCCCGGAAGACACTGGTGACAGAACGTGTGACCACACGGCCATAACGTGCGCGGGGCATCGAAGATGCAGAAGCAGTGCCGACATGTTGACTCCAGTTCGAGCGAGGCGTGAAAGCCCATCACATTAGCTACTGCGATGATTGTCAGTCGTATTGCGCTAAGCAGCCCACGTGCGTGGAAGTACAAATCCTCCATTTGCTCCTCTGTGCGTCGTACGTGCTCGTCCACGTAACCGAGGTCCTCTGGGTTGCACTGACAGCCAACATCGTGACCATGGTGCCTACCGCGTGTAAGAGCGAAGCTCTCCAGATAGGCACAGACGGCAGTGGCGTAGTCTTTCTTTCGGTCGGCGGACTCCCGGAGTTGACGCGGGTCGAGGCGATGAGTCTTTGCGTATTTATTCACCTCATTCGTGAGCTCCAGTGCAAATGCATCTTGCTGCGCACCAGGGGCAGGGTACGAGAGATTGTGCAAATCCGTTGAACAAGTCTCAATGAACGTCTCTTGTGCAAGCACTTGTTTCCGAAGATCCTGTAACATACTCCAGAGATCTGCGTACTCTTCGCGTGCCTCCTCTTGAAAGCGGAGGCGCAACTTGCCGATATCCACTTTTAGCTGCATCATCTGCTCTGTCTCCGCATCAACTGTCAATTTCCTGTCCAAACCCGAGTGACGTTGTTGATAGGACGACAAGCCAGGTTGCAACTTGGCCCGCATTTTTGTTGCATAATTCACTAACAGACTGCTCGTGTCGTCCAGCTCGTACAACACGCCCTTTGCTTCCATGCGCAGCCGCACATGCTCTTCCTCCTCAGGGAATGTTGCGAAGAACATCATCAGTTCATCATCATCGTACAAGAAGCTGCTGAGCTCCATCTCATCCAATTCTTCGTTGTCACCGCGGCTACGGCTGTTGTCTGATAGGGGCCGCATCATCATGGAATCCCCCTCCCTTCGCAGAGAGTCTAGCGGCACCCACCTCTCACTCCCGCTCGTCACACGGCTTCTGTTTTCACTCTCGGGACGGCGGAGGCTCATCTTGCCGTCGTGCAGATTGTAACTTCCCCTCTCCATTTTACTGTCACTCATCTCTCCACTCTTCCACTTGGGGAACCGCACTGGCGCACCGAGTTCTGTGAAGCACAAAGTGACACTTCCCTCATCAGCTTGTTCCAGAGCCGCCCCATCCTTTGCGTCACGCTCTTCCTGCTTCAGTCGACGTTGCCGAGAGGGTAGAAATGAGTCAACCAAGATGACCGAACTGCGTTGGGAGGGAGCTTGGGCCACCTTACCTTCATCTTCAGCTTTGTTTTCGTCGTCGTCCGATTCAAAACCCATCATTCCACTCCCATGCTTTCGCTGCTTCTTTTTCCACCACTCAGGGCCCCGATAAACACCATCTGGCGTGGTATCATCATCATTCTCCACTGTTTTAGTATAAACAGGCTTTTGTGTCATGCCAAACGGGTCTTGAGGGTCATCAGATAAAGTTTCGTCCAGTAAGCTGAGGGGGTCTTTTGAGCGACGTTTCACCGGTATAACGCGACGGTGAAGAGCAGCACTATCTCTGGTCCAACCATCCAGTGCCGCCCCGGTGTCAGGGCCAACGAGTGGCGGAAGATACGTGAAGGGGCCATCGGAACCACTTCTCCCTGCCGCATACTCCTTCGCTCTCAAATATGCCGCCCTCTCTTCGGGCGTCATGGAGTCCACATCAATGTTGTATGCGCCAAGCCTGGAAAGCGAAGGGTGGAATCCGGCCGCAGTCAATATTTCCGATTCCCCTCTGCGTCGCGCAAGCTCGCTGCTTGTCTTTCGACTTCTGGCGCTTCTCTCCCATCCCGACACCACATCCATCTTATAATCCCCATTCTTTGCGTTGGAAGCACGCCATCTCTCGCGCAGCATCGTCATCACCATCTCTTGCAACAAGGCATGTCCTTCGCTGTGGGTGGCCGCATCATCAGAGAAGAGGGATCCCAACTGAAACTGCGTCACATCGTGACCCAACAAACGTCCCAACTCTTGTCGCAGAGCATCCGAGTCTAATTCCATCAAGCGAGCGATCTCTTCGGGAGAGAGGTGCAATCTTGCCTCCAACTCTCCAAGCTGCTGTACCAGCCCCAGCATGTCTAGCAAATTCTCATCCCCTGGAAACAACAAGTTAGCGGTTTCGGCCATCCCAGAAGAAAAAAGTACACCCTGACGCGAGTCCAAGGGCGCCTCACCCGCCCTAAACGGTGCATAGGGGTTGAACGCCTGTGCGGCACCGTTTCCCATAGCTGTCCACTGTGACAAGAGCGCCTGATACATCGCAGGACTCAGACCGAGGGCCTGCGCTGCAGCCAGAAGCCCATCACGTACACCTGCAATTCTCCACCAGCTCATCGAGCGTGCACGTTTTCCGAAAAGTAACCGCGCCAAGGCCCTGGCTTTAGAAGACCGCTCCCACATTGCCTTTAGGCCCGCATAGAGGCCCCTATCGTGGTTTGGTTCACCAATAAGTCGTCGAACAGCCAGACCTGCAGCTTCATCTTTTCTCGTGTTCTCTATATCATTTTCGACTGATTCACCCTTGAGGAAAACTGATGCAGGACCACGCCTCGGATATTGCACAGACACACTCTCTTTGGTAACTATTCCGTTCCCCTGAAGCACAGATACCTCCTTCGTTTCTAAAAGAGAGGCGATGTGCTTCGGTTGATCGAGCAGTCTTCGCAGAAGTGTTCCCTTCGTAGAAGTTTGATGCCTTTGTAGATCCTCTTCATTTTTTTTGGAAGCGCAAATCGGACCACCTGCCGTGATACCCCTGATGCTAACCAAAGGTGCGACGTTTCCAACATCTTTTGTGCTCATTCCTTCAGTGGTGGATGCTTGCATGAGAAATTCGGCATCAGATTCATCCTTCGTCCCGCCTGTAACGGGCGTCATCCCTTCCTCTGATTGCACTACACATTTTCTGAAAGAGCTACCGCCAGCCCTGTTAGCCCACTGTTGCAATTGCAGCTCTGCTTTACGGGCACGTAGTTGCTCCGCAATCATTCGATGGGCACACCGCAGCGTCTCTTTCTTAACTCTTTCACCGAGATCCACCCGGCGACATGGAGGAGCTGTTGAGTGCCGCTGCTCTTCGTTTCCAGAGGCAGCAGGGGTGTCTTCCATCGTGGCAAAGACAATCGGCACAGTTTTTTCCTCCGTAGACTGCATTACCAGCTGTATATCATCCACCCCCTTGCATTCTTGTGATAGTGAGAAACTTCGCAACTTAGGCAAAACACATTTTTTTTTTCCCACTCGCGCTGAAACCCTCATGGACTTCCGATCTATAGGGTATTGCTCAATCATGCTCATCACCATCTCCTCCACCCCCTTTGCACCACATGCGCGAGCTCGTCTTGCATCGGCCCCTGTTGAATGGTGCATCACAGTCTTACAGCTTGGTGTGGGAAGGATGCTTTGGTACCGCAGCAGCCCAAACCAAAGCAAAGAAATGAGCAGGAAAGAGAGCTACGGGGACGGCAGGAAAAAAAGAAACAAATGCTGCACCATACAGCGAGCCGTGGCCGATGCTGCGGCGGCCGCCCCCTCCTAAAGCAGACGGGGCGGGGGTGAGGTGAATATTCGGTAAGAATGAAATTCAAGCGGGTGGAAAGAAAAAGACCTCACAAGAAACAAAACGAAAGAAGCGGGGAAACAACACGCCAAAGACGAAGTGAGAGATCCCCTCCAGCCAAAAAGAAGCAACAACAAAAAACACACCATCCTCACAAACACACACAAACACCACCACGAGCGACATCAAAAAAAGCACCAGCGACTGCAGAATATAAAAAATGGAGGCACTTCATGCCATCGCTTCCCAACGGTTTCCAGATACGCATTTCATTGCAATCTGGTGATCACCAACATTTATTTTCCGGTTCGCCACCGTTATCGGCTGTTAAAAGATGTTATCAGATTAGGTTCAATGGGGTAGTTACCAACTGTCTTCATTTCTACATACGGTTAAGACTTAGACCACCATCCACGTTGATGATGGCGCCAGTGATGTACGCCGCACTCTCTGAGACAAGAAACGCCACAACATCTGCGATTTGCGAAGGTGAGGCCTCTTGATGACCAAGCGGCGCTCTTCTCCGCCACTTTTCCCGCTGCTCCTGCGGCATCGCAATGGGAAAGGTGCTCAGACCCGGAGAAACTGCGTTTACACGAATAGAAAGCGGGGCCAACTCCACCGCAGCCGACTTAGTCAGTCCACATAGTGCATGTTTCGCCATGGTGTAGGCCGTGAACCCCACCTCCGGCTGGTCTATCATGGCATCGCAGAGATTTACCACCGATAGATTCCGATTTTTGTTCACAGTTGGATCGCTCTGCAGCCGAGCAAAAGCACGGATCAGAAAAAGCGGCGCAATCGCGTTAGATCCAAATATATCAGCAATATGCAAACCAAACGCATCCGACGAAACACCGTCGTGTTCAACACCATCAGGAAAAAGTGAAAACGGTAAGTACGACGAAGCATTGTTTACCAGCACATCGCAGCGACCAAATGAACGATAACAAAAATCAAAAATTTCACAGCAACGAGAAGCCAGATCGGAGTCGTATCTAAGATCACACTGGTACGTCAAAGCCGAGCCAACGCGAACAGCGTTTAGTTCTTCCATAAGATTTCCAGCTGCAGTAACAGAAGACCGGTAATGTAGCAAGACACGATAACCCCTTTTATGCAACCCTATGGTAATTCCACGGCCAACACGTTGTGCCGCCCCTGTGATGACAGCAACAGGAGAATCCATCTCTCAACTATCACCTAGATAAACAAGAAGAAAAAAAAAAAAAATACAACATCTAGCAGGATAAAATAACCGTTCACCATGTACGATGCCATC
>JASANU010000613.1:0-10752 GCA_030849675.1 Trypanosoma platydactyli | reverse complement strand
AGAAACACATTTTCATTGATTATGATATTGGCAGTGGGCGTCGACCATTTCTGTTGCAGGCTCTCAGAAACAACAACAACAAAAAAAAATTAAGAAAGAAAAAGAACAGGGCATGACGTGAGACTAGCGGCGTTAATTGATCAGTGAGGAACACCAAAGACATACAACTCGCCGTGGCATACATCTCCCCATCTTCTTTCTCCTGTCATGTATATTCTTTCGATTATCGCTCAGGTGTGCCCGATTCCCACCATGTGTTTGGACAACTTCCCTCCACACTCTCCTACATACATACACGAGAATACAACGATACACTCACATTTTCGGTTTACAGCAACAAAAAAGAAATGTCAAAAAAAAAAAAACGAGGATGTCTATAGAAGGAGAGATACAGATAAACAGAAAAAAAAACGTCACATAAAAGAGTGGTGTCAACAACGGAGAGAAAAAAAAACGAAATAAACTTTTTCACCATGAAACATACACACAAGAAGACGAATACACATATATATATATAAATATATGTATGTATGTAGGGGATAGAGGAGAAGAGACCAAATAACACCGAACGAACTAAACAGATTAAAAAAAAAACAAAACAAGACCGAGGGGGAGGAAAGCGATGGTAAATTGGGTGTTTTTACTGGTAGATTCGTTTGGACAAAAATTATTTTATCAGGCGATCCCTTACCCTCACATAAGGGCATGCTTTTAGTTAACAATTTATACTAGACCTTGTCATTCCTCCACCAGCCTCCTCAACGCCACCGCTCAAAAACACGCATGTTGACTACACAGAGACAGAGACCTTTCCTGAAGGTTAGATTTCATAATCTTTTGAAATATCCGGGAGAACGCCGAGCGCATAACCAGCCCCCCATGGTATGGTTGGTCGATCGGTGCCAGTTCCAGGGAGCGGTAGGGAGACCTGATCCTTCTTTCCAGTAATAGACCCGAGCTGTTTCTCACCAGTCCTACCTCCATGGTGAACAGCACGATTTTCCAGTGATTTTATTGCATGAGTGTTAGTTAGGTCATTTGATTCTTTATTCCTGGAAGCTCCCATTTTCCCATAAAAAACCGTACCAGCTTCGACCGATGGGGCCTGTTTGAAGTTTATGTTCTTCGGTAAATCAATTTTCCGCTGCTGAGATTGTATTCTTTTCCCCATAGTTGTGGGCAAGCCGTGACTTGTCCTTATGCCTTGCTGTAAATCCAACTGGGTGTTCCAGAAATTGTTGGTCGTGGAGGGTACTTGAGAAAATATTTTGGGAAGACTTCCCGAGATGACTTTCCTTTGAGTCTTTCGCCTTTCACACTGTACTCCTTTGTTCATTTCCAACTTCTTCATTGCGGACGTGGAACCGTAAGACGAACGCCGACCCGCACCATCACCCAACTTTGTGTGCCGGATCTTCTCCTCTTCTTCACCTCCATAAAGTTTCCTCACATCATTTGATTTCGTTGATACTGACTTTTCTTCATTCCCATCCTGAAGCTGTTTATCTGCGACACGATACATGGAACTGCGGGCAAATTGGCTACCCCCCCCAGCGATGAACATGAAGGGGGTATTGCGATCGGGTTCCGGAAACATGGAAGCAAGTCTCGAAAAATTGTACGACGTTGGAATATCTCTATTTGTGTCCTGAAACATTGTCGTGGATGCCAGGGAGGCCCGATGTACGAAACTCAAATTACTCAGATCAGTGCTTCTCCAAGATCCCAGATTCCCCGCGGTTTGGTTGCATTCCAAGACATTCTTGATTCCATCCTCAAATTCATTTGAACTCTCGAACACTTGTCCGTTTTCATAACTTCCCAAATCACTACCTTCTTCATCCTCGTAATCCTCATATTCATAACCAGAATCATTATCACCGTAACTGTCATCCTCACTCTCTTCATAATCATATTCTTTGTCATTCATGCAATGCTCATAAAAGCTGAGGGCAACATCGCCATTATTTGCTTGGCTATAAAGTCTCCCATCATCATTAGAAAAGAAAAATTCATCCTCGGGAAGCCTTAAGTTGTGATCATATTCGAGGGGTAATAACGATAGGAATGGACGCATTTCTACTTCAGAGTTTCGGTCATCTGCCACATGTTTAGGCTCAGCTGGATAATCGTAGTCCAGATGATCAGCTTCAAAAACATTGTGTTCATTATTATCATGAGTGTTTGAATGCCCCACATTTGTCGGTCGTGACTCCGCAGTAGATGGAGCCTGTGGTGCATGAGGGTCATGCGTTTGCTCCTCCCCAACCCAGCTATGGAAATTGTTGTTGTCTCCGTCCTTACTTGGTGCACTATTCGCATCAAAAGCTTCGATACATTCCCATACAGGACTCCTAACACGTGTAACGCTTGTCATGTTTCTCAAAAACCAGGCGTGGCCAGCCTGGTGTTGTCTGGGCGATTTATTTTTAGGGGGCTGCGGCGCCTTCGTGTATGTCTCAGGCTTTGCCGTATTTGGTACGCACACCCGTGGCTGTTGAGAGCCCACATAGTACTTGTTATTGACGTCTGGCGCGCACATTTGGTCATATGGTGCCTGGCTGTATTCCGCCCGAGCTTGATCGGTATACGTGCGGTGAGGCCCAGGAGATATGTGCGGCACCTGCATTGAGAGAAGACCCCTTTATTTCCTCCCTTCCTGTCGGTTGTGCCGGTACATGCAGTGCATAGAAACCAGACAAAAAAAAAAAAACAAGAAACACAAAGAAGAAAAGAAGAGGACTAAAACAAACCCACCCAGCCACAAAAAGAAAAATAAACACCTCCGTCTCCGCGCTTGAAATCCTCACCAAGTTAACAGCAACCCGTTCGGGATCAAAAAGAAACCACATCCCTCAACAAGGAGAAAGAAATCGCTATCCATTCCTTTTACGTGCACCATACCGACAAGCCACACAACACCAAACATGTTGGTGGCCAAATAAAGTGAGCCAAACCCTGCAGTGCTTGCCTCGCATTGGATCGGCATGTACGCACCCACACAGTGACTCAAGACTGGGTTGGCCGGGAGCAACACACCACACACATGCAGACCCCCCCTCCATACGGCTGCAAACACTGCACCTGCACGTATTGCTTATACGGCCATTCAGAGAAACAGCAACATACACGAAGCAGGAAGTGCTCACAAGCACCACCTCCGTCATTCATCTCCCTCAACAATATTTCCCTACCTGCAGAACAATGCGGATGAGTTCAGCGCTATGTGAATGAGAGTTCACGATGGAGCGCAAGGGGGAGCACAGAGCCCCCGTCTGCGGAGCACATAAACGCCGACTCTTCACTCACTCCCAACAGGGACTGTCCGTGTTCAGGTGAACGCACAAACATGTGCGTTCATGCACCCTCACCCTCGCCTAAATGATATCAGTGCGACTAAATACGAGAATAAAGTATGGAAGAAAAAAAAAACAAAAGTAGCTTGAAACGATACTGCGAGTACCAGGCGTATGATGGCATGCTGGACTCGGACACTGCATGCGCAAGAAGACAGGGTCACATCACATTGCACATAGGTGAAGGTCCACTGCATTGCACATAGAGAATGTGTAAAAACGAAAAGGGTGGTGGTGGCGGTGTGTGTGTGTGTTGTTCTGGTGAGTTCGCAGCAAATATGAAGGGCGTGCACAGAGCCCATATCCAAGACAACAGTAACAACAAAAAGAAAGTAAAAACCCCCTCCTGCCTCCCCACCCACCCACACAAACACTGCTGCAGAGAATTCATTCCCACTCGCCACCCATCCGTTTTTGTTTGACCCCCCACCTCTTCCGTCTTGTTTCACGAAATTGCACACCGGGAAAAAAACTGGCATGGGCCTCCACACACACACACACACAGAGAGAGAGAGAGAAACACACACCGACGTAGCAGTTGAGGGAGGATGCTGAAGGACGCAGAGCAGGAAAAATAAGAAACAGCAAAAATAGTGAGCCCTGAAGGGAAAGCAAAACAAAAAAAAAATAATTGCATGCTCATGTAGAAGAATAAAGTCTTCAGATAGGCGAAGAAAGGGAAAGAGAAGGAAAGTAGACTCTGCACACACACACACACACATATATATATATATATATATATATATATATATATATATATGTATATGAATTTCAACACGTAGAATGCCTGCATGAACTCTGAGGAACGCTCTTTGGAACTGAAGAACCAAGAAGCGCACACGAATCATTCAGCACCCAAACACCTCCATTCTCATCCTCCCCCGCCTCTTGTTTTTTCTTATCTTATACGAAAAAGAACATAAAAAAAATTTTTTTGTCTCTTTCTTTTCTCTTTCACTTCCTTTTCCATTCGTTATTATTATTATTATTATTATTTTTCTTGGCGTCCCCACACCGCTTCTTTTTTTTTTTTCTTTACGATATACTGTCCTCCCTCATCTTCACGATGTATACTACAAAAATGTAAATGCACATCCCATTACTTTTTTTTTTTTTCGCAGGACCGCACGCCCACACCCACGAAAACAGAAATACACGGAAAGAGAAAGAACGAAAAAAAAAGATCCCCAAATGTATATATATATATATATATATATATATATATACACAACATAAACACTCTCTGTGTGTGCTTGTGTTTGTTATTTTGGATCACTTGAGAATTGCATGCGGTGTTGCTTCGTCTCTGGAACAATCACCACAAACTGCAGCCTCCACTCCTCCGCCATTCACCTTAGACACATGCATACACAAAGCGAGGGGAAAAGAGAGCGAATAAAATCATGCACCGACAAAGAACTACAACCAACACCCGCTTAAGCATACATGACACTACTTTATGCACATCATGGAGAGGGAATCCACACACCCATCAAAAAAAAAAAGGGGGGGGGGGTGGACGGTCAGCGACGAGGAGCGAGTAGAATACACACCGTCGACAGCCAACCATCCATCGCTACATCACACACACACAAAAAAAAAAAAACAACGCAAGCTAAACACTCTAACACAAACATATAAACACAAGAACAATAACAAAAAACAAAACCAAGTTATCAACGTCATTCAACCAACG
This sequence comes from Trypanosoma platydactyli, assembly GCA_030849675.1. Taxonomy (NCBI): domain Eukaryota; phylum Euglenozoa; class Kinetoplastea; order Trypanosomatida; family Trypanosomatidae; genus Trypanosoma; species Trypanosoma platydactyli. Next base: position 5,700 of record JASANU010000613.1, on the reverse strand, counting down.
TAATATATATATATATATATATATATATATATATATATATATGAAAATAGATGCTGGAGGTCCTACTTCGGACACGCATATATGCATGCATGTGTATGTATGTATAACATTTTCTTCACTATACAAAGAAGAGTAGCCCAAAAACACAACTGTGAAGCACGTTTTTCTCCTGAAAACCACACCATGACTCCCTCACTTTTCTGCCCTCTTCACTGCAGATATACTCCGGCCAACACTCACAGTTGGAGAAGCACACCGATACACTGTTTCTGCTATCTGACTTGCATTGTATTAAATTACGAATGGCCCCATTCCACTTTTTCTTCGTTGGACAAGATATAGACCAAAAAGAATATTTTCTCTTCCAAACAGTGCTTGTGGTGTACATGGGCGGCTGAGAAGGCAGTAAAGACTCAAGGCTTTACTGATGAACAGGGGGGAAGAGGGAGGGAAGTGCAGACAGCGCCTCTCAACCCGCTCCCCGTGCGAAGCGGTCGGGGGTTTGGGTGGGCGGCTTTTCCGCGAAGCGAATGCAATGAGACGCTGCCTGCGCGTGCATCAAAGATGAAGTGTTCAGAGAGAGAGAGCAGTACAACTTCCTGCAGCGATACGTAATATGGGAGTGGGGCGCGATCATTCCGGGCACAGACTCCCAGAGGCGCCGCTGCCGCCATCACCAAGAAAGAAAAGAGTAAATGGGCCAAAATAACAACGACAACAATAACCGCCCCAAAATTACACCAATTTATGGATTTACATAGACACATATATATATATATATATATATATATATATATATTAGTTCATTTCCTGTGCTTATTTCTTGTGCTTTGTGCACCATCCACTTTTTTTTTCTTTTTTAAATATGTTCGCGAGTTGTCCACTGAAGGGGTAGGCGGACCGCCACACGTGCGCTCAACACCTGGCCTCTTTTTCCGCTTTCTTAGCCGCTGATTCTTCTGCCTCGAGAGACTCCAAATCCGGGCTCTCAACTCGGCGTGCATCATTAAGAGCGCTTTGAAACCAGTTGACCCCCAACGTTGCACCCTTTGGGCCATAAAAACTGCGCGGTGAGCGTGCACGTCGCCTTCGGGCAATTTTCTTCATCGTTATCGGCATTTCAGAGGGATAGTCAAGCTGCGGAGGGCGGTCAAGAAAGACAAGCTGATTATACACATTGTGCCGACTGTAGTCTAGCTGCATTTGCTCCCCTGTGGATTCCAATATGACAGTCTGAGAGGAAACACGCTTAGAAAGACGCGCATCGGCTACTGCTGCATGCGTTTGGTGATGTTTGGGTGGCATGAGAAGTAAGGTGGCTGCCCACGTCTCCAGCATTCCTCGTTGCTTCTCTGGCGGAGCTCTCCGTTGTGCTTGGGGAACGGTCTCCACTGATGCGCCCTCAGCGTCTGCAGAGAGAGAATCCTGTTCGCGCTCGGTGCTATTCCCATCAACTGCCTTGAGGGTTTTCCCGTTACTTTTTTTTTCAGTCTCAGAAGGCGATACTCCCTTATTGCAGTAATTAGGAGCAGAGCTGCACGGACGCGTTCCGTTTGCACCCATGGGACCATTCCCATCCTTACCACGAACCAAAGGAAGCAAGTCACCATGGCTGTACTTTTCATTGAGCTGCTTCTGTATAGTACGAGTGGCAGGGACGTTTGCTTCCGCTCTACCATTCAATGAAATGACGTGGTTGGCCACCGTGCTCTTGTTGTTCTTAAGCTCCCCTAGCCCCCTTACCTCCTGCCGTCTTGGATGAGAAGCCAGCTCTGTTTTCCTCGCGGCACCATTAACCGAGATGACATTTATTTCGCCGTTACCCTCAAGAGTCTGCACTGCCTGAGAAGGCGTATTACAGGCCCTGTTCGACCCATTAAGAAATGCTGGTATCGTATTCAATGCACAACGTTCTTCCACCTTTTTTTGATTTTTTGGTGTCTCTCCAAGAAGGACATTTTGCGTTGGAAGTGCTTGACACTCAACATTAACAGAGGGCCGAAACCCTTGTTTTGTTCCTCCTTTCCTTGTGTTTTCTTGATCCTGAGCCCCCTGTGTCGTGAGTTTCTTCTCATTAGTATTTACTTGGCCAGACCCCAATCCACCATTCTTTAAGGTTTCTGCAGTGTTCCGTTCCTCATACTTTGGACTAGGAGCTGCGCCGGTTACTTTTCTTTTTTGCAGACTTTTTTGTGTACCAGCCGATAACATTTCACTGACGTCTGTGTCTTGCAATCGAGCTGGTCGCGGAACCTGCGAAGCAGAAGGGGACTGACGGTTTGCATGTGTTTTCCATTGTATCTGATTTCCATCCACAACCCCTTTCGTTGATACAGTGCCCCTTGCTTTAATAGTGACCACCACATCCCCGTCGTCATTGGTGGACTTGCTGCCGACCTTCATGCCTTTTCCCACTATGGTTTCGCTTGTCTCATTTATTTCCCTTGGGCACGAGTCGTCGGAGAGGTCATTTTTGTTAGTATCATCATTGTCCTTATCGTCGATTTCTTTCAGGACGTTCTCTAAAACACCGAAATCACCAAGAAAGCCGTACCCGTACCCGTAGCCGTAGGTGTAGAGCTCGTCACCGGAGTAAAGGTCCATTGCCACCCTCCCCCTGCCCCCTTAAACAAACTAGAATGAAGAGAGGCGAAACAAGACCAATGAGGTTCTGGCTGTGCTTCTATTCGTCCTTCCTCCCTTCTTCGCCTCTCGACTCCCCTGCTCGCTTCCCTTCAGCACAGGTATAACCGCCCTTCTCCGCGTCTTCGCTTGTGTGTCAAGCCGCCTACGATGCACAGAGTAATGTTTCGTATCCACCAAAACTAGAGAATATACGGCAAACACACACACACACACACACACACATTTGAAAGGCAGAGAGAAAAAAAGAAGAAAAAAAAACAATTAATCGGAAAGACAGACGGAAACCAGCTGACATGGCGTTTGCCAAATGCACATCCACCCCTCTTCTCCGCTCATCGCGGTTACCGATTTCTCCAAAAAATACAAGGGTACGTAATACATATACATACATACATACATAAAAAAAATATATATATATATATATATGTGTGTATATGTATATTTATTTATTTATTTATTTATTTGATGCCTTTCTCCTTACCCCGAATTCTACAATCACAGACCAAGGCGATAGAGCGGGGAAAAAAAAAGAAAGGAAGGATGAAGAGAGGTGAAAGAAAGAGGTGGGGATCATCCATACATGCGCAAACGCACACCATACACACGGAGGATCTTCCCTCCACGCAAAAAAAAAAAAGAAAAAAAAAAAAAACAGGAGAGCCAAATACACACATAAGGGCAGAATGCATTGCAGTTTATGACGCAAAAAGAAAAGTAAACAAAAAATCTACCACCACCACCACCATCCCTCTCCTCCTTTGCGTGCATGACGAGAAAAACCAAAAACCCGAAATACAACACTTCATTGGCAACCTTTTGCTTTTCTCGTCGACAGGTACCGGAGAGAGAGGGAAGATGAGGTAGTGGAGAATGGCACATTGAAAAAAACAAAAAACAAAAAAAAAGAAACTTTTCCCTCCTATGAAAAATAAAGTATCAAAAACTAAAAAAAAAGATTCTCACACTTATACACAGAAAAAATGAAAACTGTTTATTAGAAAATTCACCAACCCAGACAATTTTTTATTTCTCCCCCCTCCTTTTTTCCTCTTCTGTGCGTTTGGAGGGGGGCGGGAAGCGGAAGTTCGCGCTGCACTCAAACAAATTAAAGAAACAGCCCACCTCCCCTCCCCCTCCAAACGCACAATTTTTTATTTACCAACATAGAAACACACATACAAGAGGAAAAACCACAGTGAAATAAACTAACAAGAGATAAATAAAGCTAACATGGCCCCCACCCATCAAAAAAAAAATATCAGCAAATTAAGGGTGGAGTTTTCGATCTGTTTCTTTGATACCTTTTTTCCCTCCCCCCCCCCCCTCTCCGCTGCGGTTCGGAATTTCACTCTCCCACAGAGTCTGTACTGGTGGCAGTAAACAGAAGGAATGCACATCACTGGCAATGCAGTATCAAAAGTGGGATAGGAATAAGACGAGGGAAATGCGAGCAACAGTAGTGAGCTCGCGCAAAGTTTTGTTCTCTCTTTTTCCCATTTCGTCTTTGGCATATAACCCCCTCTCCCTCCCCCAGCCGAAGAATTCCTGTGGGCAATGTAGGAGCCACTCCCCGTACAAATATGCAGATATCATGGCTATAATCCAACCGACTTCACCTCCCAAAGATTTTTTTAAGAGCTTTGAAGAATTTAGACGGACTCTTTTCAGTCGATACTTTACCTTCAGATTTGGAATCCGTGACAAATATAGAACTATCAGGAGATGGAACGACTCTAGAGTCTACTAGCCCCTCAGTCCACCTATCCTGCTCTGGATCTCGGTTACGGGGTCGCCTTCTGTTCCGCTTGGGCGGAGCGTAGCCGTTTTCTTTCAACCGGGTGGGCTCTACAGAGTCAGGCTGTGGACCGCGTGCAACGGCCTTTTGCATGGGAAATTTTCCAAAGACCTGCTTAACTTCCCTTCTACTCCCCCAGTCTTTACAGGGAGACTTTCGGTCGTACTTCCTCCTTCGATTTGCTCCGCTGGAGTCCTTATGAAGGGAGTTCTGGGAGTTCGACAGACTTTCCCCCCCTATTGACATCTTCAATTTTGACTTTCCGTTCTCTTCAAAACTCTCTCCGTCGACATGCTCCATGTCAAAACCTTTCCCCGAAACACTTCTTGAGAATACCGAACGGCTAGATGCTTGCGATAAATTGCTCGGCTCTCTCTTTATGCTGCTTCTCCTAGAAGTGGGAGCAGAAGCTAAGGCATATGTATGCTCATTTCTTGACGCTGGAATTAATGCCCTTGGGCGGCAGAAGGGGTTGCGGCCGGGATAGACAGGATACGGAGCACAATACCAGAAGAATGGGTTTGGTGGAGAAAAACATGCATTCGATGTCATGTAAGCGGCGGGAAAGCGAAATGCAGCGTCGCCAGGAAAAATCATAAAAACCCCTTCAGCGTCGTCGTCGTTTCAATCTCCTCCTACCCTCTGACCCAAGTGTACCAATGCCACTCACACTCCACCCCTATACCCTCCCCAACTACTTTGCCCTGTCACCGCTTGTGCAACCTTTGCCCCCACTTATTTCCTTACTTACACTCAATTCAGCACAAGGATTATATATGCGTGTGTATCAGCCCTTTTCACTCCTTGGTACCCAATAAAGAAAGCTATTTCCTTTTCCCCGCAGGCAAGCACACAAATAGAGCCAACCAACAAAATGCTCCTACCCTTTTTTTTTCCAATCGTGACACACACACACACAAAAAAAAATAAAACAACAAAAAAAGAAAAAGAAGAAGAAGAAGAAGAGAAAAATATATCAGAAGTGCAACCACCAACAGCAGAAGAAAAACCAGAATCGTAATTAGAAATAAGAAGTTTCATTAAACTCAGTTGTGTGAGAATGTTATGATTCACTCAAGTAATTTCTTCGTTCGCCTCTTGTCGCTGCCGCTGTTGCTCATGTTCGTAGGCACACATACGAACTATAGCGTCCCACACGCAGACACTCAAATATGCATCGATATGCGCGTGAAAAATGCTTCCCCAAGAGAAAGAAACACAAATACAAAGACAGCAGCGGCCTCTTTTTTAAAAGGGCC
>JASANU010000612.1:0-10507 GCA_030849675.1 Trypanosoma platydactyli | reverse complement strand
GTGATGTCACTGTGTTCTGCAATGCCGACACCCGTGAGTGAGACGCAACGTATTGACTACTGGCAACTGACCCGCCAGCCCACTTCTGTTTCTTTTTTGTATGTATGAGGTTGTTTTTTCTAAATTTCTCTCTTTTTTCGTTAGGATGAAGTTGTCGATGCTGGAGAACGTGCGAGTTGTGGAGATGCACACAAGTGAGGGTGTTATTTCGGTTGAATTGTATGATCGTGATGCTCCTCGCGCAGCGGATTCTTTTTGCCGTTTCGCTGAAAGCGGGCAGCTGGATGGTGCCAAGTTCGAGAGGTTGGTACCTGGTTTTGTTTTGGAGTGCTCTACGGGTGAGAAGCGGCCGTACGGTAGGCTGCTGGAATCAGCGATGAATAATAGATTGCATCACACCGGTGCAGGCATTTTGAGCTTCCCCAACGCTCTGGACGGTTGTGTAGCTGGTGAAAGGTTTTACGTGACGCTTGGACCACAGCCGCGTCTAGATGAAACATGCACTATATTTGGTAGGATATATAGCGGAATGCGCGTGGTGGAGAAGATAAGTAACTTCCGTTTTGCAAGTGAGACATTTTGTCTCTATTCCCCTGTTGAGATTGTACGGTGCTCGGTGCGTATGTTGCGAAAGGAGCATCGTGTGGCACCTTCATTAGCGGGGCCTGTAAGTTCTTATCCAGAGCTGCCGCAGTGTTTTAAAACTGGAAAGAGTCTGCTTGAAACGCTCGAATGATGTTTAGCGGGCAGTGGTAGTTGTTAACAGTAAATATATATTTATTTATATTTTTTTGTCTGTGCTTGCATGTCATTTTACTGTAGTGCGTTTTCTTACTCTCCATTTATTTTTTTTTCTTTTATTTTGCTCTTGTATTGCGAACTGCAAGAATATTCGGGCTCAGGTCTTTTTTTCTTCCCTTGTGCGTTGACATGTCGGAGCAGGCTTCCTGTTCTCCTGAGGCGTTTTTGTTTGGGATGCTTGGAGCAGCCGGATCTTTAGCGTTTGCAAATATCGGCGCTGCGTTTGGGACGGCGAAGGCAGGGGTGGCGGTGGCACATCTTGGTATTGTGCAGCCTGGGCGCGTGATGCGTGGTATTGTTCCTGTTGTAATGGCGGGTATACTTGGTATTTACGGGCTGATCGTGTCTGTTATCATTAGCAATAATATTAAGACGACGGGCTACATGCTGTTCTCAGGCTACATGCATCTTGGAGCTGGTCTTGCGGCCGGTATTGCCTCACTCGCTGCAGGCTACGCTATCGGTGTTGTTGGTGACATATGCTGCTACGCGTATGCCAAAACCGAGAAGATATTTGTTCCGATGATTCTCATGCTTATCTTTGCCGAGGCTCTTGGCTTATACGGTCTTATTATTGCCCTGTTGATGAACAACCGTGCAACGTCAGTTACAACGACGTGTGTGTAGTCCTACTTTAGTGTGAGTTGTGTAGCGGTGGGGTGAGGTGGAAAGAGGAGAAGAGCAAAAAAAAAAAAAGAGAGGAGGTGAGTTGCGATGGGGTGTATTCGAGACAGCCATTTGTTGTTTAATGAGCGTGTGCGTTTTTGTTGTCTCTCTCCCTTTGATTTTATTTACTCTTACGATGTGTGCCCGCCTGTTTGCTCTGCTCATTATTACTGCTTCCGTTGTCATGCGTCGCTGGTATGGGAAGCGTTTTGGAGCGTGAGCGGCACAGCGACCTCCACCCGTGTAGGTCTCTAGAAGAAGCGACATTCATCGCAACTGCATCAACGCGCGACATGCCTACAACTCTTCCCCGTGCTGCCCCGCACTGTGGTGGTTTCTTCACCTGGCGTCCCACCGATACAAAACAGTTGAAGCAGAGCGAGGCATGCATGCTGCACGGCATCAACTACAAGCAACGTTTTGTTGCGGGACTCAACACAATATCAAGCGTGGATATTCCAGGAGACCCTACAAATGAAGGAAGGGACATTATGGTGCTGATTCACGGCTTTGCCGGTGGACTTGCATGCTGGGCTCAAAACTGGGAGTTCTTCTCTGCTCATTACGAGCTGCACGCAATCGACCTGCCTGGATTTGGTCGCAGTGAGCGGCCTGATGTGAAGATCGAATCCCTTGAAGATTCGATGTTTTTTGTCTGCTCCTGGTTGGAGCGCTGGTTTTGTGGGATGAATTTCCTTCGCCCCGTCATCCTCATGGGTCACTCATTCGGAGGATACATAGCGGCTCACTACACCATGAAGTACGGCCCCGCGCGTGTGAAGCTGTTGGCACTCGCAGACCCATGGGGTGTCAACGAAGGGGATTCTAAGCGCATCGAGCACGCCCCGATATATCTTCGATTAGCTGTAAAGGCGTTTTATGCCTTTAACCCGCTGGCCCCCATACGTGCCGTGGGGCCCGTGGGGCCGAAAATTTTCCGAATGCTGCGCCCAGACTTCGCGGATCGCTGGCGTGGCTATCTGGAAAACCCAAAGATGTTCTACGACTATATGTACCACTGCAATGCGCAACTCCCACCGTTAGGGGAGGTGTTGTTTAAGGCATGTTGCCACGCTGACATCGCAGCAAAAACACCACTTTTTGAGATTCTTCCGCAGCAACTCTCAAAGAGTATTCCTTTGGCGGTGCTGTACGGGTGTTCTACATGGATGAACTCAGAGCGGGGGTTCACCATGGTTGAAATGATGGCGAAACAAGGGCATAGGGTAAAGGCCGACACCGTCATGAACGCTGGACATCAGGTATTTATGGATAACGCCCCTGAGTTTAATGAGAAGGCTCTACAGGCGATTTGCGAGTTGCTACAGGAAGCTTGTGACAAGAGGGGGGCAGTGCCTGATGTCCACGAAGAGGTGTGAGGTGGTAAAGTTCAACGCACACGTTCAGCAAAGTGAAACAAACGAAATTGCGTCATTGCTTCTGATGTAGTTGCTTCTTCCCCCATCCCCCCGTTTCTTTAGTTTCTTCAGAGTCTTCTGATTATACACACACACACCCTCCTTTCCCTGCTTGTGGTTTGTGTGTGCGGGTATGAGCCTTTTATTTTTTTTTTCTCATTGCGTTCCCTCTTTTTGTTTTCTTCCTTTTATTGCGATTGGAGGACTCACCTGTCATTTAGATCACAAACAAAGGAGGCAAGTAACCAGGGGTATATATATATATATATATATATATATATATAGAGAGAGAGAGAGAGACTGTGTGTGTGTGTGTGTGTGTGTTTAGTGACGTGGCGTTGATGTGGGAGGAAGTGTACACAAGTGCATGCGCTGACTTGGGTGTAAAGCCTCGGGGGGAGATTCTCGCTGCTGCTGCGACGAGCGCAGTTCAGCTCAGCGGAAACACCTTTGAAAACTTCAACAACCGTGTCACGGATGATGAGGTGGCGGCTCTCGCTGAGGCGTGCGCGCGATTGCCGCTTGTGGGCAAATTGCAGCTAGCGTACAACAGGGTTTCGATGCGAGGTGCCTCCTCCTTGGCTAACGCTATGCAGCACGGCTTCAGCAGCCTGCAGTACCTCGACCTATCATACAACTCCTGTGATGCAGAGGCTGCAAATGCTCTCGCTGCAGCAGCAACAACACATCCAATGCTCAGCACACTCTTGCTAAGCGGCAATCCGCTTGGCAGCGGAGTTGGCGACTCTGTGCGGCAGATGCTAGAAACCAGTACTGCGCTTGTGACGCTCGACATGGAGAATGCCGATCTAGACATGCGGTCTCTTGTGCAGATTTCGCGAGGTCTGATGCATAACACAACGCTCACAACGCTAAATTTGGGGCGGCAGCTCATCAGTAATCCTGACGATGTGGCGTATGTTGTGCAGCATCTCGCGCTTGCTCTCAAAGAGAATCGAACGCTGGAGAATTTGTGCCTGAGCCACCTCAACATAACGGATAGAGATCTTGTATTGCTGCTCTCGACGTTGCACGAATCAGCAGTGGTCTCTCTCTCACTGAAAGGAAATAAACTTTCTCAGGATTCTGGTGCAGCTTTGGCGATGTTGCTGCGACAGCGGTCAGATTTCTGCATGCTCGACCTCACGGCCAACCGGCTGCGAGATGTCGGTGCCGTTTCCCTCGCTTTGGCAGTTGCAGCGCACCCAGGGCTACGTGCACTGCATTTGTGCAGCAATACAATTGGAGGCACCGGTATATGTGCTATCGCCAATGCGCTAAAAACAAATGCCTCGCTGGCCTCGCTGCGGTTGTGGGGAAATGACTTTTCTGATAAATCTCTGGCAGACCTGTATGCCTGCCGCGAGAGACTGGAGTCAATGGAAGATGTGGATTTTAGCTTTTACGTGGTGGACGGCCGCCCAATGCTGGCACATGAGTGACAGCAGGATGTATCAAACGGGTGCCGTGGCATTTCCGCCAGCACTCACTGCTCCACTGCCGAAGAGAGAGAAGGGGTGGGGGGAGGAGCGGTGCAAATGTGATGTTGATGTGGTTGTGAAACTACGAGGCGCAACTGCGTCCCTTTGCCCTATTTTTTTTTGTTTTTGTTGTTGTTGCTCTTGCTGGCGGTGGCTATAAATATTTTTTTGTTGCTTATGTCCCTGCCGTACTCCGAGACTCATCACTGGCAGTGCTCCATGCCGTCGCTTTATTCATTTTGCTTGTAAGAAGTTGCAGAAGCGATCTGTGATGTTCGTCCCTGACCAGAATCAACTCTATGCGATGTATATGTTCCGCTGCGGAGAGTATGGCGTAGGGAAGCCAAATAAGGAGATGCTGGCGCTCTTAGCGGAGGACGACCTTGCGTGGAACAAGCGGATTGGGTATGAAGCACGCGAGCGCGGCATCAGCATCGACGATCTTAGGGACATCGAGGCCGACACGGAAGAGCAGCAAAAGGAGCGAGAAGCGATAGTCCCACTGTCCATGCGTCGCGTATTACGACTGGACGCTCTCCCAAAAGCTCCCGCTAACAGCCGCAGTGGTGGTCGCCTGCATGTTGGGGCACGTGGTGCATTGGCGATAGTGGACGTGGCGCGTGAACTGCCGTTCCTAGAGGTTCTTGATTTCTCAAACCTGACGTCACTATTTATCGTGGATCATTACCAAAGCGGCGGCATCACGGGCAACGACGTCATCATGGCCATCTGTCACATGGCCGTCAAGCACCCGTCGCTTCGTGTCATTGACGTGAGTGGTCAGCCCCTTGGCACGCTTTCTGCGCATCATTTTCTTGATCTCCTGCAACAGAACCGGCGCATTCAGGAGGTGCATTTTGACCATGATGCTGTCGACTACCGTCTTGTAGCCTGCATCACTAAAGAGATGCAACACAATGCGGAAATTCCACGGGGGCCTCCACTGTTGCCGCGCGCTCCATCAGCGGAGATGCAGCTGTTGCCCATTTTGGACAGAAAGACAGTGCGGGAGCAGCAGCTTTTACGACGGCTTATGGAATCCGAAATTGGGCTGGGCAGTCTTATGTCACCAGCGGAGATAAGTGATGCGGTACTGCACGCCCGCATCATGTCCACGACGGAAGTCGTGACGCGCTCTAAGGGGCTGCGCGGTGATGGCATACATCTGTTTTTGCTAAAATCTGGCGTGCTGCGTGCCAGTGCTAACCCTGGCGGTTTTGACCTTAAACGCGGGGACTACTTCGGCGAGACCTATCCGGAGAAACTGTTTGGCCAGGACATGCTAGATGAAGTGGTGCGCGGGGTTGTCTACTGCATTCCGCTTGAGCATTGCCGCGCACTCTATGAAGCATGGAGAAAGCGTGTGGTGGCGCACTTTCCCAAACTGCACTACAGTCCCCTATTGCAAGCACTAGGTGTCTGGGCGCGACTGCGCCTCTGCTGCTGCTCGACGCCGCGCGTTTTTAAGGGAGGTGAGACAGTGATTGCTCAAGGTGATTCCTTTAAAGGACTATTCCTTGTGACATCTGGCACCTTCACTGTGGTTAACCGCTCCTTAAAGGCACAGGGAATTCATGTGTTTACTGTTGGAGACGTTTTCGGTGAAGAATCGCTGTTGACGCGGCGAGAGTGCAGCTCTGTCACAATTGCTGCCGAGGAGGGCACGGAAGTGGGGTGTTGTCTTGTTGTTGAAGGGTGTGCTGCACGTGTGCTGCTGAGTCACCTACGACCAGTGCTGAAAACTCTTTCCTCTGCTTATTCGCTCCACGAAGAGCTGCAGTCAGTCAAATGATGAGCATCCTTTTCCACCTTTGCAGACACGGAAATTCATACAAACACACACACACACACGCACTATATATATATATATATATATATATATATATATATATATATATAGTGCGTGTGTGTGTTTGTAAAAGCGGTGAAGATGTAAAATATTGGATTTCATGACGCTGCATAGGCAGTTGTAGTACTTTATTCAGGGAGGGCTCTGAACGCCTCATTTTGTATGCAAGAATCGCTCTTTTCTTTTTTGGGGGGTCGTTTTTTTCTTTTTTTTCGTCCTTGTGTGATGGTGGTATGTTTCCTTCCACACCTCCTGTATCCTTTTGTGCGGGTTTGTGTTTAGTGGGTGGGGAGATGGGCTCAGTATTGTCGAGGGGTGTGGACCAGCAGCAGCAGAAGCCCGGGAAAGTGGCAGAAAAAATGGAGCCTCAGCTTGATTCTGCGACAGTCGATAGGCTGTGTAGAGAGGCGTATGCAGCGGGTGCGTTTGAGAGCTCCGCGCACCACCAAGCCATACTGGAGTCACAGTGGCGCACGCACGTTGCTGCGGGTGTCGGTGGGTGCGCTGCGATGCTGCTACTTTCGTACATGTACTTCAGCACACAAATGGTGCAGAAGGAATTACAGGCGGAGGAGACTTTGGAAAAAGGGCGCGCGTTGGTCTTGCGCCTGCAAGAGGAGAATGGCGAAACGCGAGTACGCATGGAGAAGCTTCTGGATGTGCATGCACAGCAGAAGTCTCTTGTCGCTCGTCACAAGATGGCGTTACATCGAATGAGGCGACGACAGACCAGGCTGACGCATACCCTCGCGTCCGTGCGACGCAAAAATGCCTCTCTAGTGGTCGATATGACCGAAATGCGAGCCTCCCTTACCCACTTGAAACATCGTGTGGCCATCACACAGTACTGCGGTGGGGCGGTGGCGTTGGGTTGCCTCGCTGCAGCTTCTGTCACTTTGCTCATGGCGGTTTGGGGCCGTACGGCAGACCACTCTGTTGCACAAGGGACGAAAGATGGTTCTTCTGCCGCGCCGAACGACGGGTGACACGTACTTCCTTCTCAACCTCTCTTCGGGTGAGGGATGAAGAGACGGCTGGGCAGCACAAGCAGTAGGGTCTATCACCCGGGGAGTGACTTCTCTCGTTCTTTCTTGTTGGTGGTGCGTGCGACCCTTTCACTAATCTTCGTGTTTTTCTTTTTTTCTTCTGGATGCACGCCATTGTGGTTTCTCTTTCTCAAAAAAAAAAAAAGAGAGAGAGAGAGAGAAGGAGGGTGGAAGGGGAATAGACTGTGTATGACAGGCGGAGTAGTGGTGCTTCTGCGTGACTCATGCAGCGCAGTGGCAATACTCTTGGAATTGCGCAAGCAGGGCAACGATAAAGAGACGTGTAACCGCATTGCGGACTGCATGCTACTTTCTCTCGCTGCAGAGGCGACGCTCCACCTGACGGACGTAGCAGCAGCAGCAGAGATAAGTGAGGCGCGGTATAATCATCATCTGCAGCAACATAACAAGCTGCATGTGGTGTGTGTGGGGGTCACGACATCTTCTGGTCATCTTTGCTTTTCCGCGCTTCCCCCAATAGGCCGGTTTTTTTTGGACTTTTCTCTTTCCTGGGCTCGTTACGCACAGCACGAACAGATGCGGCAGTACATAGCGCGTTGCAAGATGGCGATGCTGCAGACGGTGGGCGGTGGTTGGGCCTCCCTTCGGCGGGCGGACAAGGCACTGCAGTGCGCCATAATGTTGTACAAGACCGCTGCAATGGTTAACGACGTTGAAACGGTGAGAAAATGCCGTGTTTTTGTCGGGTGGGCGCATCTTTGGAACGGTGACTCACAGCGCGCAGTAGAAATTCTCGAACGACTGCGGAAACAGGCGCTGTTGGAGGGTGACGTGATGCAGGAACGACGCTGCTCCTCTGCTCTCCTTCACGCGCGACACAATGCACTGCAGTGCCACGGTGAGCTTCCCCTCTCCGGCTGCTGGACCGAAGTGTTCGCCATAAATTGACCCAAGCAGGACATGATGAACGGCTGCAGAAGAGAGTTGAGGGGAGAAAGAACGTCTATCTTGGATGGAGTTCTGTGTTCCTGTTGTCTCTTATGGGTTCTCCACTCCCTCGCCATGCTTCTGTCTCCTCCTGTGCGCAAACGGGAGAAAATGCTGGTGAGAGTTGCATGTGTTTGAGTGTGTTTTTGCTCTACCTGTAGTAGCTGTCTTTATTCTAGCTTCACCCCCCCCTCTAACATATATATATATATATATATATATATATATATATGTGCGTGTGTCTGTTTGTATGTTCTGCTTCTCTTTTCCCTATGCACAGCAGGAGGAAAGCGGAAGAAGAGAGAAGGGACTCTGGCCGATAGATAGCATGACCTGCAATGTCACACCGGAGCAGGAGCTGCTCATCATCAAGACAATCCTGGCACTCCGATCCTTGGGTGACACCACGTCGAGCGAGCGACTACGCGGGAAAATACGCCGCTCTCTGCTCGATTCCCCCGACGATGATGCAGCGGTGGCGGCGGCGGATCAAATACTGCGCCGCTACACAAAGTTAGTGAAAAAACTGGATGGCACATATGAGAGGGAGCGCGAGCTAAAGCGGCGACGGGGCGAGCGGACCGCATTGCGTGCGTCGCGCTTTGTGGATGACCAGGCGGAAAGTGACGACGATACTGATGATGGTGATAGTGGTGATGACGATGGTGGTGATCATGGTGTTGCTTAGAGGCATGAGAGGAGGGGTGAGGAGGGTAAGGTGGAGCGGTTGCAGCAGGGCTTCTCTCTCTGTGTGAGTGTCTGTTTGTTTTGTTTTGTGTACCTTCTCTGCGTGCCTGCTGTGCGATCCGTTACTTCCTGCTTTTCCTGCTGATGCGGAATCAGTAAGAATCAAGGGGAGTGAGAAGTGGTGCATTCTGCAGAAGCAAATTCCAATCAAGCAATAAGTTAATTTTCTTTCGTACATGACCACCAGCGCCACTATTTCCGGACGTGTGGTGGCCAACTTGCAGCGGTTGGGCATTACTCTCCCAGTCGCTGCTGCACCAGCCGCAAATTATGTGCCGTACGTCGTCACTGGGGCGCTGCTTCACGTCTCCGGTCAGCTGCCCAAAGGGAACGACGGCGCGTTGATCATTGGAAAGCTGGGCGAGTCACTGGCGGTGGAGGAGGGATGCGATGCCGCACGGATGTGTGCCATTCAACTTGTCAGCCAAATACAGGCTGCGCTTGGCGATCTCGACCGTGTGAAAAGATTCGTGAAGCTCAATGTGTTTGTTAACTCATCGCCGTCTTTCACAGATCAGCCGCTGGTGGCAAACGGTGCCTCCGACCTTATCGCCAGCGTCTTTGGTGACGGTGCTGGGCGCCATGCGCGATCTGCGGTGGGGGTGGCGCAGCTGCCTTTTGGTGTTGCTGTCGAGATCGATGCGGTGGTGGAGATGGACGACATGATGGATCATCAGTAATGTGCCAAAACCGCGTTTTTCTATCGGCAGTTTTCTTTTTTTTTTCACGCCTTCGGCTGCTGCTGTTGTCCTTACCCCCTTCTTTTTCTGCTTTTCTTCCTCCTGTGTGCATCTGGTGGTGTTTACTCTCTTCGCACCCACTACTGATGTAGCTTCCACCAACACTAGCGACATCCCAAGATCACGAAGTGGAGGGAAATTCCGCAGCCGATCTTTTTCTCTGAGAGCCTGCGACAGGGGAATGGCCAAACCCACTGCTGTTATCATTTTTTCTCCCACAATTAGACTATCTTTCGTTACACGCAGGTGGCGTCACATAGAGTTTCTGCGTGAAGAAAGTAAGTGTGCATCAGTAAGTTTATTTTCCATCATAGAGATGTTGGCGAGTGTGCGTCCGACGTACTCCGATACAGAATGGAGAGTACCTGCGTGAGAGCCTTCAAGGCATTCACCAGCCACCACAGCTCCGCAGCGTTCTCTTTTACACATCGGCGTGAACATAGCCCTCATATTATTTCTCACATTGGTGGCACAATGGGTTTGGACGGAAGAGGGAACCCAATTGTGAAGTTCGGTGGCAATTTAGATCAACAGGCAGATTTCTCTAATCTACGCTATTCACTTGTGTCTTTCTCCATGCCGCGTCATAAAGTTTTTCTGCAGGCCTTTAACGAGGCTGGAGAGGCATTGGGCGCTGAATGGGCTGCCCTCGAACTGCGAGAGTCCCAACCGATGCACGATTACGAAAGTGTACGGGCGCAATTGGAGTGGCAAGTCTCGGAAATCCAGCAGTCGTCAAATGACTAAGTTCAGATGCTGCATGCGCAGCTGGTGCAGATGCAGGCTGCTAACACGCAGTTGGCGGCGGAGC
>JASANU010000611.1:0-10154 GCA_030849675.1 Trypanosoma platydactyli | reverse complement strand
GGGCTCAAGAAGGCGTACATCCGCCTCTCTGCCTCGCACGACGCACTCGAGACAGCCAACAAGATGGGTCTGTTGTAAGGAGCTTTGCAACTCTAGTCGAGAGTGGGAAAGGGGGAAATGTGAAGATGGAATGGAAATGGATGGTTTCAGCAATGAGCCCCCCCCTCCTTCTTCTCCTTCTCTTCGCTGATGGGTGTTGAGGGGGAAAACAAAGCCATGGAGCCGTTTTATTTTATTTGTTTTACTTAATTTTTCCGGCGCCTTTGAATATTTTATCTGGTCTCCGAAGAAAAGAAAAAAAAAAATAGAAACACTGAAGAAGGAGGAGGAAATGAGCTCCTCATTATGAACGGAGGCGTATTGCTTCTTTCCAACCGATCTTTTTTGCGATTCTCTGGTATATCTTCTGCACATGACGTGTATTTTCTTTTTCTTCTTTCTCTTTTTGTTATCGCTCTCACTGTTAGTAGAAATTTCTCATTCTTTCCTTTGGACCAGATACTATTGCATAGTATAACTTCCGCATCACCGTTACTATAAGAATATTTCGGCGCCTGTTAGCTGTGAATAGGTTTTTTTTCTTTTTTTTTTCGGTTCCCACTTCCTGTGCGTGTGTGTTACTGTGTCTCCAGCTACCCACGTCTGGGTGCCGGTGTTTTTGACACACACACACACATATATATATATATATATATATAGTGAGTGAGGGGTCTCCGCTCTTATTCGTCTGCAATGGATCGGTTGTCTATTTTACACGCGTTTGAAAACGAATCCACGTTCTTAGTTCATGTCCCTTTGCACATTCTTACTAGATCAACAGCGGGGGAATCAGCACCAGCGTCGAGGGCGGGATCGCATCATCAAAATCACCCGGAGGATGAATATGATCATAACGGGTTTATGAGCGCAAATTCTCTGACTGCAGGTTCCACTCAATGTCGATCTGATCTCGGACGTGAAAAGGTGTTGAGTGTGATGCATGTGCTGCCCATCAATGGCTCAGTAGAATTCCACCAACGTTTCCTCGATCGATGTGAAACGTACTGCCAACTTTGTAGACGACTGCAACGCGCTGTTGAGTCTGTGCTACAGAGACAAACAACCGATAGTAAGAGCAGCGGTAGTGCTATCAACATCAACTCCCTTGCCACCGATATAGATTGCCTTTCACACCTGATCGTCTACCCACTGGAGCCCACTGTGTTCTTGGCGGCTGCGTTCGCATTGCCATTATTGGTTTCTGTAGTTTCAGCGCTCTCGGATGGGGAGCCAACAAGAACAGAGCTCCGCGCACTTTCCCCCCCCGCGCCGTCACCATCGCCTTCAAAAGGGGTTTACGTTGTGCCATACTGTTTTTTCTATGGCTTCCCGGGGAGGCGTTTGCTGCGTGGTAGTAGGGTACCTGGAGAGAGAAGAGGAATGACGTTTTCAGAGCGTTTTATCTCTGTTGCCAACGCAACTGGCATATGTGGCGGCGTTCCGCCAACCGACAACACGTTGCGCTCCAGAAATGCCACAAGGAGTGGGCTCACTCTTGCAGCCTACCTGAAGGGTTGCCTGCCCCGATCAGTTCTCTGCGTCGACGGGAAAACCGAATCGACCGATAGGATCGATTTACTCTCGCGCTGGAGCGACGACGTTTTGTGGCGCTTGTTTAGTGCGCTGGTCTCAGCGCTGGCCGTGGTGCATACCGCAGGCTTTCACTTCTGTGGAGAGCTTTCGCCGGAGGATGTGCTCTGTTTTGCTATTCCTAGTGGGTACGATGCTGCTGAAACAGAAGAAACACTGTTCTGCGGGCAGCGGCAGCAAGAGAGGGTTGCGTCTTCCTTTGGCCAACGACTGGCCGTATGGACAGCAGCGAGTTTGCGTCACTGGGTCATTACCGAGATGACGCCTGCTCATCACGCTTTCTTCATGTTTTCAACTCTTCCACGATCGCTCTTCACAGAAGATTCACAGGACTCTTCTGTGATTGCAGCCGCACAATACCGAGATATAGCAGCTGTTGGTCGCATTCTTTTGTCAGTTCTGGAAGAGGTGAAGCTCCGACGCGGGGGAGAGAAGGCCAACAGCTGCATGGAGCTTTTGTTTGTTGCTGAGCGCATGGTGGCTGTGGAGACGGGGAACAGGGGTGACGGTGACATCTCAGCAGATGGGGTGTTGGCCAACCGCTTTGCGCAGCTGCAGGTCATACGGTTGCGCACCCATCTGTGGGTGCTTCGGAAAGTCATTGAGGAGCGTGATGCCCAACTGGCTACAGCTATAATGAACCACAAAACACATACAGAAAGCGATAGCAACATCACGGGGAATGGCATTACTAAGAGTACCAAAGGAGTCTCTGATCACCTTACACCCTCTTCGCCGGTGAGAAATGGTGAGGAGATCAACATGGCGAAGCTTCGGGAACGGGAACGTCTTCTCACCGAGAGGGAGGAGAAACTTAACCGTTTTCTGCTGCTCTACGAACTGACTGCTGAACGACTGGATCAGCTGCCGGTCGGGAAGGATAGCTTCGATCGTCTAAAACAATCGTTGCAACAGACCCCTCCGGCGAAGAGAGCAGCAAATTTAACCCCTTCTGACACACCGAAACGGAGGCAGCAGCACCAGCAGGACCAGAGGGCAACTCGAAACTTAGCGGTGACGGAGACGAGCCCGCACGATAAGGCATGTCGACCTTCTAGACAGCCTTGCCCTTCAAGGGATGGCGACACAGTTTTTATTTCCTCTCCCTCCCCTGTCACAGTTGTCCCCCCCATCAACCTCCCGTTGCACTCCTCAATGAGCCCTTTTGGAAACGAAAAAAAACAACCGGATTCAGCGCAGCAGAAGTTGACGTCACGTTCAGCCCTAGAGGTTTCGCCTCAGCGTACCGGCGTAACTTTGATCCCGTCAACCTCGTTGCAGGTGGGGTGGAGGGGGTTATCTCAAACATTGGTTCGTGAGGGTGGGTACTCTTCATTGGAAACTCCCAGTTCTCACATGGTGCAGCGTCAAAATACATTCCCGTCTAAATCGTTTGGGCACGTCGCGAGCGCTCGAGATGAGAAGCATACCGCAGCATATTCCTCTGCGTTAGGGAAACAGAGAGCTAGAAAAATGATGTCAGTCCGTGCCGCTCGTTCTTCTTCTGCGGAGCAGTCAGTTCATGTTACTCCCACCCGTGGAGCTCATCATGTGCCACATGCCGATTCAGCAGTTTCTAGGTTACAGACACCAAGTCTCTCCCCTTCTGTTCGTGTCACAGAAGGCAGCTCATCGCCATTTCTCTCAGCTAGAGAGAAATCACTTTCTCAGTCTTCCCGCATTCAGCTTTCAAGTACACGAAGTAAGACAGGAACTTCACACTTGAATATTCCGCCTCCCCCGCCCGCTACGTTTGTGCATTTACGCTCCTCGATCTCCCCGAACCCCGCATCGAGCGCAGGGGGCAAAGTGGATTCTATTCCAGTATCCACACACTTCAGCAGCTCTACAGGGAAGGCCAAGTCTTCGCGTTCTGAGCCCTCGCTCAATGCAGGTGATCCAAGGGATGGAAAAACACCGACGGCGAATGCAGCAGCTGCGATATCTGGGGGGTTGAGGACAGCGTCGTCTTTGCTCGTAGACTCTGAGACACGAAAGTATGATGGCATCAATAACAAATCTGTCAGTGTTCAGGAGGAAAGGACACGCAATAAAACGACTCTTCAGGAGAGAGAAAATATTAGCGAGACGTCGGATCGGAAGAATCACATGATTCTCACAAATATGCGAACGCCAACTAGCCATTCTCCCCGTGCGAAACACACTTCTGCTTTTTCGGCGGTGACACCAAACAAGCCTGTTACTATTGGTGCGTCCCTGAATATTCCCAATGCCATCGACAAGGCTGACAGTAATAGTAAACTGCGAGTTAGACCTCAAGAACCTGAAAAGAATCGTTCACGACCTTCTCAAGAGATTGAAACAGGAGAGACACCTCGCACGATGCGATCCCGCTTTGCTCATGACGGATGGGTAGGTCATCATTTAGCAGAGCTAGAGCAGCTGCGCCACGATTTCCACCACACGGAGACAGTGAAGAGCGTGCGGAACACACCTAACGGGAAGACGTCTGCAAGGGGAGGAAAGTGTCATGCTTCTGGTGAGGTTGAGCCATTCTTGTAGGTGCCAGATTATAGCGATAGTGGGAGAGTGATTCTGTAAGTAAGGAGGACATAGATCAATCTTGGGTTTCTTGTTGAAGTAGTTAATGTTGGTGATCAGTTCATGTAATGAATATTTTGAAAGGTGTTTAAATGGGCACGCCACTCGTTTTTGGAACACTGGGGAAGGCGGTGATAAATAAGAGGTGTGTATGGGGAGTGGGGTGAAGGACGGGTAAATGAATGAATGAATGAATGCATGGATGGTGGGCATCAGAGGAAGAGGGTATCAACGCTCATGCTCGGGCTAATCATTCTGTAGATGTACAGCTAGGAGATCAGGTTGGGGTTGAGCGATCAGTAGAGGGCAGAGCGGAAAAAGGTATAATTCTTTCTCATCACGGAGGATACTAATAACGTTACCACCACTAATCGCCCTTTTTTTTTTTGTGTTAATTAAAAGAAAAAAAAAAGTATCTTCATATGTATTTACTTTTTTTGGTGGCCGCGTTCTTTACACACCAGTAAGCACACACTTGCGGTGGTTCCTTGCTGTGCATGTTTTCCATTCTCATTATTTTTCTCCCTTTCCCTCCTCTATCCCGATCCCTATCATCCCTCCCTTTCTTTCATTCACTCTTTTTTTTTTTCTTTTCTTTTTCTTCCGTCGTGTGGACATTGCCGGTGGTGTGGCATTTGTGCTGTTGCATCACTGGCAACAGGTAATGGAGGGGCGGCAGCAACGGCGTGCAGTCCCTCGTTAACATTTGTAACGGTAGAAGTGCTTCATGGGAATGTGCGTACATCTTCACTGCTGGATGATCCGTCTCATAGCGCGCCCCAATACATGCACCATGTGCTTTTGTTAGTTTGTTTCTGTTGTGTTGTCCCCCAACATGTGGGATGGCTTCTGTCTTATTTCCCTACGCGCTCTTCCTTCTCCCCTGCAATGCGGGTGGAGTCATGCTACGGTGTGCCACCGGTCACCGTGTCACCCCCACCGTTATTTCCCCCCCACCACCACCACTTTGACGCATCGCTGGTGCTGCGTTGCACACGCAAACATGTAGTGTGTACATTTGTGTAGCCACATGTGGCAACACGAATGAAGGAAACGCTCAGATGATTATCGCCGAAACTCCTCTTCCTTTTCTTTTATCCCGAATAATTATTATCATAACATGTCAGCGTGGGAAGAATGGAGGATGATGTTGTTCAAAGCAGATGCGACGCGATCATCCAACAACTCCTTTATGGCGACAAACAGCGATCGTTGCAGCAGAAGCACCAGCGTCTTCTTGACAATGTGGCCGAAACATTACGGCAATATGCGATGCTGATGTACCGTCTCTGTCGTGCGAAACAGGAGAACCTCGCGAGGAATCAGACTGAGGACGCAGCGTACTGCGTGCTAGCGGCTGTCTCGACATGCCAACCAACACTCTGGACAGTTCTGATTACCTGGAGCCGTGCACTGCGGCCACGCCAACCAGAGTTGCGTTTCTCTGCGCCTGTCCCGATGATCGTTCGGCTGAAGGACGTGGAGCAATTCATCGCTCGCACTGTCTACTTGCAGCCCGCAACGATTACGGAGGGCACATCTTCTGCAACAAAAGGCAGCAGGTCGCCGAGGGACTTGGTGACGTTATGTGGTGTTTCAATGAAACGCCAGAGCGAGAAGAAAAGGAGTGGAAGTAAGGATGCGATGGAGGAAGGGGAAAAAAAGGAGGAGGAGGGTTCGCAGACTGCCATGCTGGGGCAAGATCTCGCGTCGAAACTGGCGCTGACATACTTTCACCTGAACACACCGAACCTCAAGAAGCTTCATATGGTAGTTGCTGCATACGAAAAGGATGTGGGCAATGTGGAACTCATCAAAAAGATGGAGGAAGCCGATGCCGCTGGATCGACGACGCTATGCAACCCCTGGTCTAGCATTCCATTGGGCGACACCCGTGGAAAAAGAGGTCGTAGCGGGAGTGGTGGTGTTGCGCCATCTGGAGAAGGGGATGATGACGATGTGGACTCCTCCTCCATCGGACTCCCACTTACATCTTCTTGGGGGGCTGCTGCTGCTGGAGGAGGTGGTGGTTTATGCAGTGGAAGTGCTTTGGCCACACATCAATGCCTTTTTTCAAATTCGTTGAACCTGAACACGCTGGCTGATAAAATTGATGCTGCCCGTGTTACGTTATTTCACGCACGTCTGCAAGGATGTCTGCGAAATCCGCTTCTGTACTCCCCGCTTGCGTGTATGAAATTTGCCAAGACCATGCTCGGTGTTGTAGAAGATCAGGCGTATTTCTCTCGGCCTCAGACTGCATCCATCTTTTTGCGCCAAAATGCACTGGGAGACACTGCCACGTCGCTCTACTCTCCCGCACATTTTTTGCATCCCTCACGGGCGCGGCCGCAATCGTTGCATCCGCTTCCACTCCAGCTAGCCACGTCGCAGCAGCTGTGGACACGTTTGCTTGTTGCAGGTTTGTGGCTGCAAATGGTTAGCACAACGGTCGATGGGCCGGGCGAGAGCGGTGTGCTTTGTTACTGCTTGAGCGTTGTGAAGGCTGCACAGCATGAGAAGTGTTGTATCATATGTGACACATTGGTGCGAAAGAAGCCCACGTTGCGGATCTCCGCGCTGGTGCACGAGGCAGCCGAGAATCTAGATAGCAGTATTGGGGAAATGCGTTCATGGACGGCGCTGAAAGAGGCGTTTCATACTGCCACGTCAACGTCTGCACCTTGTGCACCAACCGAGGGAGATCACGGCGGTGGAAGGAACAGCCCGTGGTGTGACGAGCTTCTCAAGTGCTTAACTACTCGAGTGGAGCTGATGGCGCGCGTGTGTGCGGAGAAAAAAGATACTCTGTGTTCCGACTTTGGCGAGGCGAACAGAAATGCGACCTCCACAAGACAAAGTGGGGGCGCGCCACTTTCCGCGCCGTTCATCTCCTCCCCCACTCTTCGGCAACTTGTGATGGAGCTTTGTGACTCTTTTCCACTTGCGGCATGTCGTGCGGCGCTGATTGGTGGAAGGGACAACGAGGCTGTGCTATCACATCTTCTTCAGCAGGAACACCAACAACATGACCGCGAGGAAGGGGGTGGATTCAGATGCCCTCCTGCTGCTGCAGGTGCCTCAATGGGGGCCCGTGTGGTAGAGGAGTTGCTAGATAGTGTGCCCTGCATTCCCCCTCTTCGTGAGGTGGATGCAGTGTTGGAGTGTGCTGCATGTTTCCTACTGTTTCACCAGGACTGTGTGTGCCCCGTGCAGCGTGACCCAGCAGGGGGATTTTTTCTCTGCCACACGTGCCGTCTTGCACGCCCCCCCTCATTGCAACTGGCCTTGCATGCATGACTCGGGGTATGGGGGTATTCTTCATTGCGCGCACGCCATATATTTTTTCATGATCGGTGATAAATAGGTGGGGATTAGAAGCAGAGGATGCATTTATAAATGTTATACACACACATTCGTGCAGTGCAGCTGCGTGATTCCTTTTCAGAAATATTTTTGCGTCCGAAGCAACAAGTGCCCGGCTACTACTACGATGTGTGCACCCTCTGGAGGAGGTGGGATACATCATTCTCAGCTGTCGGAACGGCAAGCAGCATCTGTGTGTGTGTGTGTGTGTGTGTGTGTGTGTGTGTGTGTGTGTGTGTGTGTCATTGTCTATTCTGGTAATACGCCACGCATTGCTCTCATCATTTTCAGCTATATTTTATTTCTGCTTTCTGTTTTGTTCGCGTTGTACATTTGTTCACGCGGTGTGGTTGTTTCAAAGTGTCTCTATACATACACGTATACGCATATATTTTCGTTCAGAGAAATGCGGCGTCTGCTTCATAGCGTCTGCATGACGTTCGGGGTGTCGACGTGTTTCGTCGGCGCGCGTTTTGCTCATCATCGGCGTCATCCACTACTCACTATTTCACACAACATGCCCCAAATGCCGGCATTCTCCCCGCATTGTTCCAGTTTCTGTCACTGTAGCAGTTACAGCGGCGGCGGCAGCGGCAGCGGCAGCAGGAGCAGCGACCCGGGGGTTGGAGGTATCGAGACAATCAAACCGTTCGCTGGCGGAAGACTTATTCAGTCGCTGCAACACAAGCAGCCCCCACGCGGAAGTGGCATTCACCCTCTTCTACAGTACAACCGGCAGTGGGCCAGCAAGGTGGCGGAGCTGGATCCAACTTACTTCGATGCTTTGGCGGAGGGTCAATCCCCACAGTATTTGTGGATCGGCTGCAGCGACTCCCGCGTACCAGCCAATGAGGTGGTCGGTCTGTTTCCGGGTGACATATTTGTGCACCGTAACATCGCCAATATCGTTTCCAACTCTGACCTAAACGTTCTTTCGGTTCTACAGTACGCCATTGAATGCCTCAAAGTAGAACATGTTATTGTGACAGGGCACTACGGCTGTGGTGGGGTGAAGGCGGCACTGGAGAATGCCCGCATTGGACTAGCTGATCACTGGATCCTTCACGTGAGCTCTGTGAAGCGGCGCTTCTGGAAGCGTATGAACCACATACCGGAGCGCTACCACCTTGATTTGCTCTGTGAGCTCAATGTTATCACACAGCTCTCGAACGTTCTTGACACGCAACTGATGCAGCGCGCGTGGGATGTACAGGTAGAGAGTGGTGGAAACCCCGATGTGGAGTTGCATGGGTGGATTTACGGCCTCAGCGATGGACTTCTGCGCCCGCTGCTGTCACTTAGCCGCGATAGTGACCCCGCGAAGGCCATTGCAGACGCAGAGGATGCCATTTTTTCTCGCTACAGTCTCCTCACCCACAACAATGGGTAAAGCATTTGGTGTTTAGATGGAAAAGTTGAAAAAAGGGAAATAGAGAGGAGGAGAAGGGGGGGGGGGGAGGGTGGGGAAATAAGGACGACAATGGGGAAGTGATCCCTCGCCCCCTAAGAACAAAGCGAGGGAAAACTGAAAGAAGTGGGCTGCAGAGGTGGGCACACGCCTGCATCGTGGAGGTGTTTTTTTTTTTTTTAGAAGCGTGTGACGAAGAATGTGCTCAAAGCGGGGTAATCCGAACTTGCTTACTTTAGAATATCCCTCTTGATATCATGTGGTTCTGTTCCCCCACTTCTTTTTCCGCATTTTATCTCCGGCTTCTATTTGCGTTAAGATGGAAACATATTTTGATTCCCGAGATTTTATTCGGTTTTCCTTCTAGCCACCCCAACACCCACCTCGCGGCGGATTCTTTCTGGGAAAGACGATTCTGGAAGCCGCCCTTTCGTACGTTCTGGATCATACAAAACACCATATATACACGTTTATAGCTATTTCCTCCCTCTGCGTGTTTTGGGTTTCCCCACTCCCTCCCTCCCACTCCCTTCGCTTGGAGGGATTCCAAATGGTTGACATGATCTCATCATCCTCACATTTCTCCCCCTTTTTCTTTTCTCTTGTTTCCTTCTCATTGTATTTCTTGTGTGAGTTTTCTGGAGGACATGAGATTTCTCCCGTAGGATTATTTTCTAAGAGGTGGTGGGTGGGATTTGCTACAGGAATAGTCGAGTCTTCTACTTTTTCTTTTTTTGTGTTTCACTCCGGTGGGTCATCATCACAACCCCCTTTTCATTCATGCAACGTTTGGATTGACGCAAAGGCGCTGGATTTCAAAACGAACTCGGGCCATCCCTCACCGACCCTGCGCGAGAGCTGGGATAGGCGGCGTTTTTAGCGTTTCCCTTTCGTCAGTACTAAATGTTTATAAACAATAAGAAGGCTTTCCAGAATCTTTTGAGATTTTTTTTTTTTCGTCTTCTGTTTTCTACCAAAAAAAAAAAAAAGAAGAAAACATTTCTGGGAACTCATAAACTATTTCATTTTCCTTCTCGATGAGGGGGAAAGTGGAAGGTATCGGGCATTTGTATGCCGAGTGTGTTAATGTCTCTTTTTCAGATGTTGGTTTCTACCACTCCTTCACCATCAGAAAAATGAAAGTCTCTAAAAAAAACAAAGAAAAACATCTTCCAGTGGATGGTCTGCG
>JASANU010000610.1:0-10057 GCA_030849675.1 Trypanosoma platydactyli | reverse complement strand
CCGCTCAAAAGAGACAGCACGGCAATAAAACAAAAGGGAAAACAAAAACAAGGCATCTAGAAACAAACAAATTTGCGTGTGCGCCAACACCGCGCCGGTGCCAACACCCCATCTATTGCGCACGGGTGCGTCAAAGAACGGCACCTTTTTCTTGGCTTTGTGTTTTATTTAGTTTGCTTGGTGTATATCTTGATTTTGTGGTTGATGAGTGTTTATGAGTGGTTGAGTATTTTACGACGGTTTTGTGCGGTGTGTTATGTTGTCATTCTGCAATGGTTTCTATATTTTTTTTTGAAGATGTTATGTTCACTCTTTGTTCTGGTGGTGAAAGATTGTTTTTTAATATATTTGTGTGTCGTTTGTAGCGTGGTCTTCTTGAGGGGATGTGTGCCTCGAGGATTTACGTAAATGTGACGTTGGTTTTACGTTTTAAATCAGTACTGCAGCATCATTTTGTCTAGGAGGACTATGACCCTTCTTGTATTCTGTAAAGAGTTGATGTGAAGAAATGGTTTACGCGCTTTAGAGTTGCGCAATAAGTAAGAATGAACAAGACCTTGGAATATAGATGTCATATGTGCAAGTGCATGTACGTATAGATGGAGAGAACAATAGGGAGTGCTGAAGATACAGATGTAAACTTGAAAATGCATATATAATCCATTTATTTTGTTTTTTTTTTTGTTTGTTTTCTTATCTTCTTCTTGTCTTATGGATTGCTGCGCTGCTGCCATCCTAGCTGTGTTCTCTTCGGCTGTAGCAATGTAGTATATCAAAAAAGCAGTGATTTTGTTGCTGTGCTTCTTTGGCATGTCATGAATTGTTGGGCTAGAAGTGTAGGTGTGAACATTCGCTTCTCGTGCTCTCCGTATATTTCTTTCGGTTCTAGACTGGCCACTCCCCCCCCGTCCCTTTGCCCCCTTTTCCTTCATTGGCTGTTTTTTTTTTTTTGTCGTTGTTATTGTTGTCGTTTTTCTTCACTGCGGCGCGTTCCATACATGTGGTATTGCTTTCCAGCAGTTATCGACATCCTCTCATAAAAGTCACCTTCGGAATGAACAATGAAAAATACATGTAGTGCAGTGCACAAAGTAGAAAATGTAATTAGTCTAAGCTCTTCTTAGTGCTTTTCCGGCTCTTTGGTCTTGGTTCAGGAAATAATATTGACTGTTTCCGTTAAGAAGAGAAAGAAAAGTGGGGAAGAAATGGTAAAGCATCTTTATTGGCTGCTGTCCACAGTTTTGTCCATCTTCTGCATTGTCACATTGCGGAGCATCTCTATTTCCCTTTCGATCTCCCTGATCTCATGCTCGGTTTCGTCCTGCTCTATCTGAATTTCCCTCTCCTGTGCATTTGTGAACTTCCTGTGCTCCTTCTCAATGCGATGTGTCTCCCGCTGTACGTTCGACGTCGCGTGTACCAAACCATTCGCACGGCGATCCAACTGTGCGATGTCATGATCAAGGAGATCCAACCCTGCTGCGGCCTCTTGATGACGGAGTGTCAGCGAAATAATCTCCTTGCGCACGCTTTCCAAAGCCTCAGCATCCACACGTTCGCCTTGACTCTCCTCATCCCTGGCGAACGCATCACCTATCATCTCGATGCGCTTTTCAAGCTTGGCGATCTGAATAGCACGATGACGAATTGACACGTCATTATGACGTACAGCCTCTTGCTGCTTCTCCAGTTTGTGAAGTGCCACACGACGATCAGTCTCGGCACTCAGTGCAAGAGCCAATACATCGACTGGCTTCTTATTTTCCAACATGTTCTCCTTCCGACCCAAAAGATGCTGCATTGCCACCACTTCTCTGCGAATGCTCTCCAGCTCAGCCCTTTTTTCTGCAAGCTGCTGTGATGTTGTTTCAACTAGCTCTTCTAGATTTTCAGTGGCAGTCAACTCGCTAGAAATTTCCTTCAAGTAACCAGTTTGCCGCTTCAGAACTGCATGAACAGTGTCACGGTCATTGAGATCATTTATGATATCATGCTTTAGTGCATTGGCCTGAGCAGCCATGTCGACAGCATTCTTCACATGAGCGATGGAATCATTATCGGCACAACCAACGACCTCTTTGAGTTTCATGTTTTCATCCTCAGCCTCAGCAATATCGGCAGTGATGTTTGAAAGGATGACTTCAAGCTGTTCTCGCTCACGTAATAGCCTTTTGCTTTCTTTTAAGAGCAGGGTAACCTCACCCGCTTTGGTAGTCATTTCGCCCACTGCATCAATAGGTATGGGAATCGAACGAGGCTTTCTCCCCATTGATACATCAGAGGATTCCAGAGTGTTAGAAGTGATGGCCAGCGCATCTCGATTCCTGAAACGTAGTGACCTCTCAAGAACTGCCACCTCCGCACGTAGATCGCGGCATTCCTTCTCGGTGCTGAGGAGAGTCTTGACAAGGTCAGACGTTTCTGCTCGCTGTTGAGCCATTTTCGGTTGATAAATATGTTTCTTTTTTGGGGGGGCCTTTATTGTTCTCTCAGTATATATATATATATATATATATATATATATATATATACTATGTCGAGTTTTCCTTGATTTTCTTCAATAAGAGAGTCAAGTGAAGAAATACAAGAAAGACGATAAACTGCAACACACACACACACATACATGGGGTGAGTATTCTTGTATGTACTTCACCTTCCAACACACTCGCTTGTTTCTCACGTTGCACCAAAGATGGAATAAAAAAAAGGCTCTCTCTCTCCTCCCCATCGATATTACCCTCAAATGTAGAGGATTATTGAGGAAAAAGGCTCAACTCGATTTGGGCAAATCACGACTATTCGGCTGCACATCATCCTCTTCCGGCACAGCTGAATTTTGTGTCTCCTGCTTCTCTATCGCATGGTCCCTAAATAATTTCTCAGCAGCCTTAACCCCCTCCTGAAATGCCTGAATTTTCTCTTCGTTGTCATGCAGCCGGTGCACATCCGTGCAAACAGGCTCACATTTCTCTCCCTTGTCTGCAAATCGCTTGGGAGGTGGCTTCGGCCCATGATTCTTCGTGTGGGGAAACCTAAAGATGTCGCTATCCATCACATCATCCTCGTGGACCTCAACGCGACTGTTGTCATTCAAATCCCTGTTCTGTCTAAGGACTGACATAAACTCCTCGTAGTGCCCACGTGGATCGGCAAAACCCTTCGCTCCTTGTGCTTGCGTGAGAGAAAAGTTAAACTCAGCCGCCTCACGCATCTGCTTTCTTGTCTGCTCCTCATTGGCTGAAAGCCGTTCATTGTAAACTGGAACACCATGTATGGTATCCACCGCACGCTTGATTCGACGTGTTCGGTCAAGCCACCACTGAAACTTGGCCTGGTTGCGCTCATCCTTTCCAATGTCAGCAGCGTAGATGTGCTTATACACCTGTCGCCTTGTTCCATACGGTTTCGGCTTGATACTTAACTCCTGTGGTTTTTCAAGAAGTTCAGCCTCTGTGAACGTTGCCTCGCCAGCCTCCAACTGCTGAGTGAGACGCTCCTCGAGAAGCTCCTCCATTTCGTTCTTTTGCGCAGCTCGCTCCTTTCGTTTCCTTTCCCTCAAACTTGCCCCCAACTCATCCAGTGCTTTTACACCACGTGGCCGTGTAGTAAGGTACTGTTCTTCTTTCTGCACTTCTTCCTCAGTATAACCAATCTTCCGAAGAACCTCGGCTTCTCGTGCCTTTTCAATCTGCTCTTTCCGCGCCGCGAGATGTGTATTTGCATCTTCAATAGTCTTATGAAGTTTTCCCTTATAGTTGCGATACTGTACACGCGGAAGCTCCACTGTATCAAGGATATCCTGCAACACACCTCTTTCAAGTTTTGTGTGCTGCAAGAGCTCTTCCACGTTCTTCCCTCGGTTATCAGATGAAAGAACCCACCTAAGATCCTCGTCGTCAATTCGACCATGCACCAATGCGTACGGCTCAAACTTGTCGCGCTCCCATGATAACGGAAGATTGCCACTGATGATGACCTGATCCGTCCGCTGGTTGTCCACCATTTCCATGTAGGTGTTGAGATACCATCGCGGGGCCGTATGATCAGTCAACTCTGTGCTGCTTGCGTCCTTCGACGTCTCCACGTACATGAGAGGCTCAGTGTTCACGTCATCAAGGCGTTTGTTGATGCCAGAGGCCGTAAACTCTGGTTTTTTAAACTGCTGCTCAACAGGTGTTTTATCCACACGTGGAAGCTGTTTCGCAACATATCGAACAGGAGCCTTGCGCACCGGTTTGCTTTTAGCCGCGCCCATATTCCGTAACTAGTTATGAAAATACTTGAAAGTCAGCAGCAGCAATATATGGCAGACAATGATAACCAAAGTGCGTCTAGCGACAAAAGCGGTGACTCGACAAAAAGGGCTGAAAAAAAAACAGGAAATGCGATTCAGAAGGCCTCATTACCTCACCCAAGATATACACCAACAAGTAGCCTTCGTCTTGGAGGCAGTGCAAGAAGGGTGAAAAGAAAACAGTAGTATATATATATATATATATATATATATATATGTGTGTGTGTAAAGAGAGACGCTTTTATCAGCATCATTAAAATGCATGCTGATGAAACATTGGCACTCAACCAGCAGGTTCCTTTCGCGAACCTTATCGCCACATTTTCATATCTTCTCAGTACTTCGCTTTCCCCTTGTGAAGCAACCACTTGCTGAGGTTCGCCAGTGAGATTACTATCGAACGAGAAGTGATGTTGCACTGCGTTAAATGGAAGAGGGCATGCAGGGGGGGCTTTAAGATTTCAGGATCATCGGCCAGAGTCCGTGTGGTGGTCTGCAGTATTTCTAGGCAATTTTTGTGGACTATTGGAAATTTCGTGAATGCTCTCAGTTCTCCGGTTTTAGTCCTCCATCTGAAACATGAGTGGAACTTACGGTGGAAAGCACCACTTGAAGGAAGCCCTCATAAAAAACATCATTGCAGTTTTATCGTAAACTGCGCCCATATACATGGGAATGTGGCACAATGGGAACATATTAAGTCTGTTCCTTCTCCGCTCCCACCTAACCAAAATGCAGAAATCGCCCTTCTCTTGTCCTCCCTTCTTCTACCACAGAAAAGGGGGCAATTCGCCATGCAGTAAATTAACGAAATGTCAGTCGCATGATAACTGTTTTTAAGCACCTTGGCATCCTTTTCTGGTGCTCACGGGCGCTGTTCTCTTGTGTCATTTTGTACATTACGCACAAGACACCTTAGAAGATCCCAGAGCTTTCAGAAACGACTTGGCGATGGATCGTTTGAGCGACTGTGAACTCATTCAACTGAAACAGTACTTCTATCCCCACGTGTTTCAGTTTCAAAAGTTGCTTTTTTCCCCTTCGAGGTCGCCAGAGTTGGGTGTCTTTGCAGCGGAACCTTCAGGTCCCAGAGAATTGGTCTTGACTCATGTACCCTTTTTCTTTCTAGATTTTTTAGGAGGTGGAAAACAGCACATAAATTTAACTCTCTTATACCAACGTCATAAGGGTTAGTGAGACCTTCGCCATCGCGGTTCATAAACCCAGAGATGTACTTACAGTCTGCGGGAATTCAAGAAGATTGACATTCCTGTTCTGCTGCGTGCATCAAGGTCTCTCCTTTTCTTTGGGTCAAACGTACATCCGCACTGTACATTCAGAGGACTCATTCAATGCCCTTTACGGTGAGTGAGCACAACTTGCATCTGTCCCCAAAGCGCCTTGGTGCCGTGCATACGTGCCTAGCGCTCTTCTGCCTCAACGATAACCTACATTGCGGCTCTGCGCGAGTTGGGCTTAAACATATTTTGTCAGTGTTTCCAAGTTAGGATATCATAGCACTCAAATCGTGGGGGTGAGGAAAGAAATATTGTCTCCAGAGCAGTGC
Source organism: Trypanosoma platydactyli (assembly GCA_030849675.1). Classification (NCBI taxonomy): domain Eukaryota; phylum Euglenozoa; class Kinetoplastea; order Trypanosomatida; family Trypanosomatidae; genus Trypanosoma; species Trypanosoma platydactyli. Next base: position 4,196 of record JASANU010000610.1, on the reverse strand, counting down.
AATTACTCCCAAACAGATGCTAATATCTTCCATCAGCCCCACCCTGGTCAATCCCGTCCAAGAGGCATCTCGTCTGCCGCGAACGTGGTTGAATTTCCACCCCTGCATCGGGGGTGGCTGCCGGGGTGTGCTTGCAGCGGTCTCGCCCTGGAACCCGGCAAGAAACTCCTCTACGGAGCCGCTGTCCACCCGGCGGCACTGCCATCAACATGGGTGTGTGGAATTTCTAAAGTTTTTTTCTCTTGTCTCTGTCGGTGATTCGGTGGTAGTGACTCGCATTTGGCATGTTAAAAAATAATTTTCAGCATGCTACATCAGACACAACACGCTTTGGTAGGCTAAGTTGAAGAGAAACTTTGTTATCTCCTTTTGCACTCCCGGGCAGTTCCCTGTCGTCTGAAGCACCTATAGCTCTGTGCACACCTGACGTCCCAACAAGTATGCCAGACCCTAAAGTTCTTAGCCTTGACTGAAATGTGTTCAAGAGTCAGAGTATCGACTTCCGAATCAGCTGGGCTTCTTCCTTTTCACACACTTTCGACAACAACAAAAAAGCAGAAACCAAATATATTTACAATGACCCAATGAAGTCGTGCACCTTCCATCGAGCTCTACTCCTTCACACTGGGGAAGCACAACCAGTAATCAGGCGTGCTCGCAATACAAGTGGTGTGTGGGTTTTAAAAAACTGTAAAGGGGCAATTCTGAGGGGTGTCTCCACCCTGAAGATCCCCCGGCGAGGAGGAAATCAGAAGCGGCGAGTGGGATGACAAAATAAAAATTCACCCCCTCCGAAAAGACCACAAACAGCTGCGCACTCCCTCATTGATAAAAGAAAAAAAAACAATAAAGTGACGGAAGGAGGAATAAAAAGAAAAACAATGAAACAGATAAGGTGAAAACACATCGTCTCAGTTGACATTCTTTTTACACGACCCAAATAAAATCATGTGATTTGCAGTAAGAGATCCAAAGGTGAGCACAGGTAGATTTCCACTCGAGCACTTTTTTTTTGCAGAAGTTCCTACGAATACATAGCATTAGTGCTATTTTTATTAGTTGTTGTTTATTCCCTACAGAAAATACACCCGACCTTAAAGTGTCGGGACGTAATAAAATGAAGGAGCTTCTCCACAGACACACAGAAAAAGAAAGGGAGGAGTGGCATGATTTGGCATGCCCCCCTCCTCATGCGTGGCCAGGCCAGTCCCTTCGGCAAGACAGGAGAAACAAAAAAAACAACAATAACAAAGAGAGATGACCGGCGCCCACCATCTTCAAAAATACATCTGAAATAGCGTGAAGAAAAAGGTGCTCTACATCGTAGAAATGCCTCATGGAAAAAAAAAAAGAGAACGCAAAACAGTGTACATCCTACCAGTACCCGTTCTGCAGGGATTTCTTGGACGCACGTACACGCGCACGGAGTGAACTAGAGCGAGAAGGTGAGAGAAAAAATAGGAGTACACCAACCAACCATCACCACCAGTCATCCGTTACCATTCGGACATATTGCTACATCACCACTTACAACCGGAGATGAATATCACTGAAAATAGGATAAGCAACAGAAGGCACAGCAAAACAAGAATGGTGTTTCGACTTGCCACCAGAAACACATTACCCCCTCCAATTTGCGATTGCTCAACACTATCTACACCCCGGAGCCATGACAAGTAGTTTTTCTCGTCAACAAAAGTTTTAGAATATGGAAGCTTCGTAAAACCAGACCGAAGTCCCTGTTCCACTTTGAGATTTTGCAGAAGCAGATACACATTCCAAATATGTTGCTGGACGATCATCATGCACGAACTATCCAAGTGAACACCGTCTGATAATGCACAATTTAAACGACGGTCACCCAGAAAATGCGCCGTGGGAACTACAGGAATGTTCAAATGCCAAGCCATTGCGGCAAGCACACGTCGATACAAAGGAACTACAATCGGATTTGCAAGACTTTTGCACTTCTTGAACTTATTTAAAGGTCCCGAAAACCGATCCGCAGAGCAATTAAGAGAAAACTGTTCAACAAACATGATCTTAGGTCGCTGTGATGGAGGTTTTTTCTTCAATGCATCCTGTATAGCCTCCATAAGCATCTGAACGTGGCGTGTCCAATAGAGTACTGCGGTAGGCAAGTGACGGTTTGGACCACCCAAATTCGGAACTTTTCTCTTGCCATTGATCAACCAGTTCAGATCCCATGTGCCCAAATAAATAATGACAGCACCGCTATTTGCTTCGTTGATTGCATCAACCACAGTAGGAATAGATAGGCTTATATAATTCAGTTTGAAAAAACTCAGTAATGATGTACGCGCTTTATGAATTTTTTTAGATCTGTGAACATCAGGTTGTTGAACCCTCGTGTACTGTGAGATATTTTCATATGTCAGCTCATCATCTCTGAGAGTCATAAAAAAGTCCAGGCGATTTGACACTTGACTTATCTTTTGAGTGCCGTTTAAGGAAGTAAAGGGTAAAAGTGAATTTACCGCGAAGGCAAAGTTCCTATATGCGATGCTATCCCCGAGAAAGAAAAAAGAGTTTCGTTTTTCAAGAAAGAGCACGTCCTGCTGCAGCTTCTTCACAGTGAAGCTATAAAATCCACAGGGATTCTCCGACCATTCAAACTCATCAGGTCTGTCTACAAGTGTGAAAACCTTCATGTTATGTATGCACCACCACCATGAGGTTTGCGGAGGCTCTGCAGTGGAGAAAAAAAAGTCAAGAGAATTCCATGCGAGAAAAGCATACACCACCAAAGGCAAAAAAAGGAAGATGCCTTTTCTTCTGATGCTTAACATAGGCTGAGAACTAAATACGTGATAGCGATCAATAGTGTCCTAAAGGCTAAAAAGAATATGTGCTTCTTCCCTTAGTCTAGAACTTTTACCAAACAGTAAGAACAGGTCCATAAAAGAAGAAAAACATAGAAATAGTTCGTACAACAGTTTATCAAAGAAACTAAAATACCATCAGTAAAATATATGACATGCGTCAAAATCCAAAACAAATAAATACATCTCAAGAGTTTCAAAGGCCGACAGTAATTGTCAGGTGGCAGACTCTAGAGTCTCATCCCTTCTAACCTCACCGCATGGAGTAAATAGAGAATTAGAGGGTGAAACGGAAAAGAAAAAAGCTCTTAGTAAACTACTCATTTCCATTTGCCCTAAAACATGAAAGAACAAATGAGAAGACATACAAGAACTGTAGACTTAATAGGTGTGTCCATACTCCTTTCGCAAGCTACCGTGAAAATAGCCGCCATTCGATATTCCTGCATTAGGAAGAGATTAACCTAAGAGAATAATTCCCTTTCCAGAGATTGCGGTATACACAAAAAGATAAGGGTGCAAACAAACTCAAATTCAATACTTTCACTAGACAACAAGCTTTACTTTTCTACATGATAGCCTTAGTGATAAATAGAAGGTGGGAAAATTCAGCCAATACCACACTCCACATCCCCCGCATGGCGGTCAGGGGTTTGGATGTCAGCGTTTTCCGCGAGGACAATGAATAAGGCGATGCCTTTGTTAGTATCGAAGATAAAGAGATCGCAGATACAAGAAAGAGCCTTATTGCCATAGTAAGAGAGAGGTAAGACTCAAAAACTCCTGTAGAAGACTCTCCAACTAAATTAAAAAAACTAAACAAAAAAATTTTTAAAGTAAGTAGTATCACCCACTTTCCTTCTTCAACAAAGAACAAAGTAGAAAAAAGCCATTTTAATCCTGGTATACATGAGTAAAGAAAGTAGACAATTATTAAAACCAAAGCGTAGGACCTGTGCAGGACTCCTCTATATGTTAAAGCTTTACTGATGAATGGTGAGGTGAAGGAAGCACCTAACGCCGCCTCCCACGCAAGGCGGATGGGGCTGAGTGTGTGGGTTTTCTTAAGCAGAAAATCTATGTGACACCACCTGCGTGTAACGAAAAAAATTCTAACCGTGGGAGAGAAAGAGATAATAGCAGCAGGTTACCCATTTCTGTAGCAGCCTCTCAAATAAATAAAAAAACAATCACATAAACTAATAAAGCAAAAACAAGTTACAAACTACTCAAAAATGCGGCAGAATCCCTTAAGGAACGCTTCTTCTTTGGCGAAGACTTCTTTGCGGCCTTTTTCGGTGACGACCGCTTTGAGGCACCTTTCGGTGAGGACCTCTTCGCAGGCGCGGCGGC